>JANAVB010014072.1:0-88101 GCA_029216955.1 Iris pallida
TCTACAACTTTCATGTTTTGAGTTTTTCAAGATTCTAGCTACAAAACAACTTAAACAGGCAAAAACAGTAAATAGAGCAATTTCGGCGCATGGAATTCCTGCACAATCGGCGCGTGGGATTTCTGTACCAATCGGCGTGGGATTCCTGCACCAATCGACGTATGATTCCTGCACAATCGGCATGTGGGATTCCTGCACCAATCGCGCGTGGGATTCCTGCACCAATCGGCGCGTGGGATTCCTGCACCAATCGGCGCATGGGATTCCTGCACAATCGGCACATGAGATTCCTGTATGACGGTGCTGGAGATTCCTGCACGAATCGGCGCATGGGATTCCTGCACAATCGACGCGTGGGATTCCTGCACGAATCAGCGCGTGGGAAACTCACGTTGCATCTTCAGTACATGCGCGTAGGGAACCTACGCGCATGACACGCTCGAAGTTAAAGGATGCATTGCGGGACTTCACAGCGCATGCTCTCCCGGCGCATGGCCTCCCGGGCGCATGGGGGTCATCGTCCCCAAACAGCAAGTTAAGCCATAAAAGTTTTGAAAACTTGCCATGGCCATAACTTCCTCATCCGAAGTCGAAATCAAGCGAAACAAAAGCCAAAACTGCATGAAATTGAATTCTCTACAACATAGAACCATTAGTTTTCAAAATAACCAAGTTTTAGAGCAAAACCAAGAAAACGAAAAACTACAAACTTAGATCTACAAGAATCCATCATCAAATCCAAAAATCAAGTTCTAAAGAGGCTTAGAATCAAGTAAGGAAGAAATGAACAATAAAACTTGAGATCCATCATGAAACAGTTTGCACTTGCCTAAGCTCTCTCTCTCTCTCCCTCCTGGTGGTTGAAGAAGTAATGGTGGAGAGTAAATGAAGAAGGAAGGAAAATAATGATGAGAGAGAAAAGTAAGGGGTTATAAATAAGGAGGGTGGTAGTAGTAGGAGGGTTCACCTTTGGTTCATATGAACCAAAGCAAACCAAGCCTAGCCGAACCAACCCAAAATAGACCAAGCCATGTAATGCCAAGATAAGCCAAGCAAGGAATCATACAATATAAGAAAATATACACGTATTCCAAAATACGTAATACGAACTATAGGTATTACATGAATATACACGATTTCACACATTTCGTACACGAATGTCATGAATACACGGAGTACACGATGCTCACGATAAAGTACGCGAACACAAAATACCGATGTATCCACTAAGGGGATAACATCGCACGACAAGATCCATATAGTACTAATCCGTGTTTCCAACGTGTCAGCATCATGTAAAGTAATCTAAAGCAGAAAATATAATCCTAAACAAGATATGAAATGATCAGAAATGTACTCGCCTGTACCTGAGTATTGAAAATATCTACTGTCCGAGGAGTGGTGTCTATCTCCTATAGAACATACAAGTCACTATGAGTCTAAAATGATAATAAGATGCAATTCAATGCATTCTACATGAATCTAGGTCAATCTAGACCAAGTCAACTCTTGGTCAACTCTGGTCAACCCTAGAAGTCAAACTAGGTCAAACAAGTCTATACTAGTCTAACTAGTCTATTCTAGGCCTAATCAAGACTAAACAAGTCTAACTAAACTCTCACTAGGCAAACAGACACACCATAGGCCATGAGTCCTAGGCCATAGGCTATTAGGCAATATCATGCCTAAAACCAAACCACATCACATATACACATATCCATAAATGTATTTAATATATAGTACACTCATTAACATATAGGCTACCTATATGTACATCACACACATATATATACATAGAGAATAAGGAGAAGGGAATGTGATGGTGTACATGTGTGTGTGTGTGTGTGTGTGAATGAAGACATGAGAGTGTGTAGGTAACCTGTGTACAGTGTATTCCCAAAACAGAAAACAGTGAGTGATACATGACAGTGTGAAATAAACATGTGTGTGTGAGGGTAATGGGAAAACAGTTAGTGTACATTATGTTCAAGTGTCAATAGGATATCAGTGAAGGATAATCTGGAAATCAGTAAACATACATGGTGTAAACTGTGTGTATACATGTGAGAACAGAGTGGGAGAATTCCTGGAAACAGTGGCCTAGGAAATCTGGAAACACATTGACAGTTACATAAGCTCAATTGCCAGTTTCAATAGGAACTAATATCATTCAATTTAGCCTTAAAGGAAATGAACCAATGCAAATTCTAGTATACAAATTTACCTAGGAAAACTAGTATTGAATCAACATTCAGTTTTCCTAATTAGAACTAAAAACCAATGTAATGTTATGGGGAATTAACAGTTCAATAGGGAATCAAAATCAGTTAGTTAATAATAGGAAAACAATGTCAGGTATAGGAAGGGAAATCAGCTCTCAACTTTTGGGGTCAATTCGACAGTTTACTAACAAATCAGTGAACAATTTACAGTGGGCAGTAAATCCAAATCCCTCATTTAATTCACAATGAAACAACTAATACAAGTGTGAGAATTCACATTAAATGATCCTTCAAACTCATTTTCTAAATAGAATGAAAATAATCAACTAATGTAGTGTATCAGTCAGAATATTCGAAATCAACTCATTGTTCAAATTCCCATTCCACATATCATAAAGCCTTTCAATGAAACATTGAACTAATCATAAATTAAATAACTTGCAGGATCTTTATGAGCTGATAACAAATTAGAATCAAATTAAAATAGGATTCGAAGTTCAGAAACTGTGTATCATGGTATCAGTCGATACACATACGTTCGAATCCCGTCTCATGGCAAACAACCTAAACTACTATGTAAAACCAAACTAATATAGATTAACAACATGTATAGGAATCTAATTAGCATTTTAAATCACAATTAAACCATTCAAAACTAGAATTAAACACTGAATCAAACAACAGGACTGTACACGCACAGTGCATGCCAGTACACACGATTCGTATCGACACGACACGAGGACTCTTAAAACTTTGGAGCCTGTGTCAGTGTCTGCCTGCACCTATGTGTAAATTTTTACGTGTCCAAGTGGTGTATCCATGGCACAGTGGACCCGATAGCAGGGAGCTGTCACTGCGCGCGCGCGTGCTGTACCCCGTGTACCCGTGTCCAATACGACATGACACGACACTATTACTACTTCAGTCCACCAAAAAACATAAGCGAGCCTAAACCCTAATTTCCTATTCAAACCAAATCCAAAAACAAGGATGAAATGCCCACTGTGGCATTTCATCGAACACCTAGGTTAGCCACTGATACGTGTCCGATACGGGCACATATTGGACACGAAACCTAGAAGTAGCTATACCACCAGTTAGGGTAGAACTAGGACTTCCTATGTATGCAATTAAAACACCATTTTATGGAGGGGATTAGAATTTACCTAGGGGTTTAAATGGCTCAAAAAGCCCAAAGTGAGTTGTTCCTCAAGCTACCCAAACTCTTCCAAATTGCCCCTTTTCCTGAAATTTCTCACCATAGCCATCAAATTCACAGAGATTAGAATCTATTGCAGAAATTAGGAAGAAAAGAGTTAAATGGAGGAGTTATGGATTGGGGAAGAATGGGGTTTACCTCTATTTCTCCAACTTGATAATTCCTAAAGGAGGCTAGCCCTAAGTGGTAGAGACATTAAATAGGGTAGGAAACCAAGGTATGGCTGGCCACTAGTGAGGGATTAGGATTTTGGGATGTCAAATGGCTATAAATCAATCTAGCTAATTCAATGGTTCGCAAGCCTAGGTTTCATTCTAGTCAATTTGACCTAGTTGCTCTATCTAATCATGACTTAACCAAGACCAATAAATCCTAACTAACACTAACCATAGCTAGCTATGACTAATCTAGGTTAGGTCAAGTCTAGGTTAGGGCTAACCACATACAAGGCAATAATTAAATCATATTCAAATCACACCATTACAATACTCATATTAAATTCCAATTAAATATATATTAATTCCAATAAATTCAAAATGACAAGAATACCCTCAAATTAGAATAATAATTAAATCATCCTAATGACATGGTTAGGATCTAGGTCATGCAGTCTCTAGGGTTTCACTAGAAGCATCAAGATCATAAGTCATGACTTAAAATTTTTAAATAGTTTTAAAAATTTAAAAATCACCAAAAATCTAATATGAAATAAATATCAATAAATAATAATTATAATTACAAAATTTCAAAATTACCCTCATCTGAAAAATGGGTGTTACAGATTAAATCCATGACTCCGACGAGGGTGTATACCAGAACACAAAAGCAAGAAACCGAGATTTTTCGGTCAAAGGAATCTTCCCACTCCTAATATTGGGGGTAGCACTCTGCCAGACTTCGATGTCGATAGTGAAGACACTGATAGGACTATCTTATCCACCAATTCATCTTCGGTGGCCAAGAAGTGTCTGCCTATATTACCAATGAAGAGCAAGATTTTCTAGTTTCGCCAGGCAGGAAAAACGAATCACTGCTCTGGAGGCCAACCAAAAAGCCATGGCTGATATGGTTACGAGCATGCACACAGTGATTATGACACAACATGTTGTTCCGCGTTGTGAATCCAATTCTAACCTAGAACACGTAGCGGTCTCTGCACCAACCAACATTGGTCTGGGTACTATCCCCTCTCAATGCTACTTTCCTAGCTCAGGTTACCCGAGTCATTATGGTACTGGAGGTGGTATTTATCATACAGTTCCGCCTCCCAATCCATCAAACCAGTCTACTGCCCTCCAACATTGGGAGACCCTTTGGAGGCAGTCAAGCTTCTACGAAATTAGTTTAAAGCTTTCAAGGAAAATGGGTTTGCATAAACTAGGGATCAAACAACCTTGTCCTGCTAGTGGAAGGGAGTTCCGTTTCCACCCAAATATAAGCCCCAACCATAATGTTGTTTGACGATTGCACATCTCCTAGACAGTATATCAACCACTTCGAGATGACGACTGACCAACTTCAATAGAACGATGCTCTACTCACTAGAGTTTTGTCGGATGTCTAGCAGGTGTTGCCTATGACTGGTATCATAGCTTGCCAGATGGTTGCATAACATCTTTTGTAGCATTAAAATAGATATTCTGGAACGAATCTATGAAGGAACAAACAACATAACCATGTCAGCCCTTACTAAAATCAAACAAAGGACTAATGAAACTGGTGAACATTTAATCGAGCGCTTCCGTCGAGAAGCACTCAAAATGCCTTTGGGTACTCTTGATGCATTGACTATAGATACTTGCAAATCAAACTTGTTAGCTATAGTCAGCATGTGGAAGGGACCTACACAATTCTAAGATTGGGTTCCTTCATATTAAGTGCCAGGGCAACCGAAGATAGTGCTGATAAGTTCAAGCAGCTAGGCATCCCGATACCTAATCTTGACAAAGAGGAACATCCTGCTACTAATAGTAGTCGTCAAAAACCGTAAAGGTAAAGAAGCCTTGGCCATCAACGTGAGTCAATCGGCACCTGTTGTAACAGTACCTCCGTTGAGGGCACCAGGTCTCAAAAAGGAATATTCTTCTGTTAAGAGCATATTCGATTGTCTGATCAAAAGCAACAAACTTTAACTACCCGAAACTAAACGGCCGAATGAAGTAGGTAAAACTGACAATCCTAAATATTTTATGTATCACAAGTTCCTGGGGCATCCAACCAGGGCATGCTACGTACTCAAAGGAAAGATTCAAGAGTTGATCAATGCCAAGGCAATCACTCTCCAGCAAGATGAGAAGACGGTGACGGCCAATGTCGTCTCTCTACAGTTCGATGACTTCCCCGCTTAGCTAGTACAGACGTGTTGTTCCTATCCCAAAGGCTACCTTAGAGATTGTCAACCTCCTGCCAGCAAGAAGTGACGGTTTAGTTCCTTTATCAACTAACAAAGGCAAATCATATGGATTCACCCTGATTTGGTAGCCAACTTTCAACCAAAGACATCTATTTCTTCTGCCAAGTCAAAGAAGACGGCCAAGTATAAGTTATGCTATATGACTTTAAGTGAATTCACTTCACTGGATGTTCGTGTTCCTTCTCTAAACACCATATTCATTCCAGCAAAAACTTTATTTCTTTCTTCGATGACTGTGTCACCGAAGCCAGAGATCAAGTACCGACCAGAATTCTATCGGTATAGTCAGCAGTCTCACGAACTGATGATAAAGATGGGATACGACCTACAGAAAGCACCTGGCTTGAATGACGGAAAGGGGTCTCCAATACCTCTTTCTCTACGTCTTCAGGACAACCAGTACCGTGTCGGCCTGGGATTTTGGATAGATCATTCATCTCCCCAAAAGAAGAAATATTCTAGAAGCAAGAAACGAGTGAAAGATTGCAACATGGTTTTTTTTTTGTCTATTTCGGAAGAAGAAGCCATGGCTGGTACCATATCTGGGAAACTTGACCTTAGAGATTATCCAGAAGGGCAGAAAATGTAGTCATTCCTCCTCCTGCATCTAATGTTCCTCCGGTATCATCTCCTCCTCCTGCTCTTGATGTCCCTACAACATCAGCTCCACCAGCTGATACGGGTCCTTCTAAACCGACAATAGCTGATAAAGGCAAGCAGCGGGTTTGTTTTGATAAGAACCTGAAGAAGACAACTCCATTACAAGGACTTGAAAAATTGTATAATTTTGATATATTAAATCAACTAGCCAATATTATGGCAAGATTATCGATTTTTGAACTCCTACGTCTCTCGAAGGAAACTCGAGAAACACTATACAAAGCTCTTATACAAGCCGACGCTTGTCTGGCATATCTCAAGAAACCAGACGAAGAACCTATGGCATGCTCTCATTGCCATTGCATGATGGAGGACAATCAAAATGACCGACCTCTCTACTTTACAGGGTATGTCGACACAATGAAGGTCGATCGTACTCTGGTCAACCCTGGATCCGCACTCAACATTATACCAAAGACTATGTTGGATGCGTTGAAGATCCCAATCCATAGTCTTTCCAGGATAATCACGGCTATCCTTGGATTCAATTCCAGAAGAAGTGAACCGTTAGAAAAGATCTGCCTAAAAGTTTAAATTGGCAATCTTCGTACAAAAGTTACTTTCTATGTGATTGACAATCACGTCTCCTACAATGTGTTGTTAGGAAAACCATGGTTTCATGAACATAACATTGTGCCATCCACTCTCCATCAATGTTTTAAATACGTTGATGACAATAGAGAAGTCAAGAAAGAGATGGTTGTTCTCAATCCCTTCCGAGGTATCGAGGCCTATTATAAAGACTCCAAGATGTACGAAGAAGAATACATTAAGGTTGTATTGGCTATGGATACTGAAGAAGATCAAAAGAACAATCCAGACGAGGTCCTGGTAATTCTAGTTAAGGGATGCACTTCTCGTCCCTCGTCCTTCCAGATACTGACCATTAATCTCTCTCCTTCTACTAAGCCTCCCCCTACTGAAAAAATGGAACAAAAGGATCTTACCTCTTTTGAGCCTCTTGTTATCGACCTTCGTCGTAACAAGCCTCATACTTCTCATCCACTTGTTATTAACATCGGTAAGTCATTAGGCAAGGTTAAAAATACTGTTGTAAATATTATAGCAAATATCAATAAAGCAGCGTCTCCTTTGCAATATATTGATGTTAATTATTACACACATTATTATTTAGAAATTTTGGACAATTTTGAACCTCTTACCTTGGGGGCAATTCAACCTTTCCAAGATGAGGTATCACTTGAACCAGTACAAAACTTGTTCTTTCTAATTCCATCTTGGAAGAAAGATGAACGTCCTATCCTTTTCAGTAAAGGATTGAATCAAAGGACTATATTTGGTAGCGATTCTAAAAACGATAATAGTGGCCGAATTCAATTACATCGTTACAGTCAACAATCCAAGAATATTATTTAAAAAATGGGCCATAATTTTAAATCCAGTCTCAATGGTGGTAAGGGTAGGCGAACTCCTATCCGTATACCTACCCCGAAAGGAAAGTCATCGCAATATTATGACAAGACAAATCATGGACTAGACTATACTACGCCAATTACAACCCCAAATATTTCTGAGTCTGATAAAGAAGAACGATCTAATTTTTCTGACACTTTCTCATGGGATTTAGATACCAGCGTAGGGCACGTCCATCGAGTGACTCTATCTTTCTATCGTCCAATATGGTGGCAGCTGAATTCTCAAAGGATAATGATGACTCAACCGAAGCTTATGAGGAAGAGCATTGAGTATAACGGATGGATACTCAATGGGAGCTGTGCTTCGAACAACGTGAACTACCCACTGAGGATGAATTAATTTAGATCGATGTCAGAGATGAAGCTTCTCCAAGGCCAATCTTTATCAGCAAAAGTCTTTCGGAAGTAGATAAACAAGAGTTGATTCAGCTCATTAGAGAATACATTGATGTATTTGCCTGGAGCTATAAAGATATGCCGGGGCTAGATCCTCAGATTGCTTCTCACAAGCTCAACATACTGCCAAATGCTAGACCGGTTAAATAACAACAACGACGATTCTGACCTGATATAATGGATGCCATAGAAGCTGAAGTCAAGATACTCATCGCCTACGGTTTTGTCAGGGAGGAACAATATCCCAACTGGGTGGCTAAATTTGTTCCGGTTATGAAGAAGATAGGAAAAGTTTGAGTCTATATTGACTTTAGAGACCTCAATGCAGCTTGTCCCAAGGACGAGGTTCCTCTTTCAATCACTGATGTCATGATCGACAATACCTGCGGGTTCGAATGAATGTCTTTCATGGACGGATTCTTCAGATATAATCAGATCAGGATGAATCCTAGATGAAAGGCATACGGCCTTCCGCACTCCTCTAGGAGTCTACTGCTACACAGTCATGCCATTCGGTCTCAAGAACGCTGGTGCCACCTATTAGCGAACCATGAGTACCATTTTCTTGAATACTTATGGAAAATAGTCGAGTACTATGTCGACGATATTACTGTCAAAAGTCGTCTAAAAGAAAATCACATCCAAGACTTAAGGACTATCTTCGATTTAATGCGTCAACATTAACTCAAAATAAATTTTACCAAGTCATTTATGGGAGTCTCTAGTAAAAAATTTCTCGGATTCGTTATTACCTCTAAGGGTATACATGTTGACCCCGAGAATGTCAAAGCCATTCAGGAGATGCACCCTCTATAGTGTCCCGTTTCGTCTACGGGGTGCGCAAGAACACTGTCGCTATCGATTCAGTCGGGACCGATAGGTTGGGATCGGCCGAATCGATCGAACGGGAACGGTTGAATTAAGATCCATTCCACATTATGGAATGGCTTCTTCGAAACCAAGTCCCATATTCAGCGGATTGTGCCTCAAGGATTGGCTCTGCGGCTAAGTCGGAAGAGACCATCCGTTGCTCTGGTTTTCATGCCGCGCTTGATTTGCCTTTGGCTTTAGTTTTTCGTGAATGCATTTTTGTGAATATTTTTGATGGGTTTTCATGACTTACATTTTCCAGCTTCGCATTCATATCGAAATTTCTTGAATTATACAGTATTCTAATCGGTTGCTTATGTGATTGCAGGTGATCATGTAGGCAATGTCAGCATAGCCAACCAGTCCCTGTCCTGAAGCAAGTCTTAGGCGAGTGGCTGACCTCCTTCGCCTCGTCCCTCTATTTTAAAATCAATATAAAGTTAAATGAATGCTTGTCAACGTAGTATAGAATCAAAAAAATCATGTCACTCTTCTTTACGAAATACTTGCTATTAAACTGTCGATATTGAAATGGAAAGCGTGCTTTCTTATGCAATTCCACTTAGCCTATGCAAAACAATGAATAAATCGATTAACATTTATCGCAATGATATGGCTAAGTGAGTAAATCGACTAAGTTCAAAAGAAAGGCTAAGTTTTGCAACTAAAAGAGAAAGGATAGGGTTCTAGAAAAGAGATAGCATTTTCAAGACTCTGCAAAACGGTCATTGGACAACTTGTCGACAAGGTGTAGTTTCCTCGAACGGTTGCCTAGGCCAAGGGACCGATTCGGCCCAGGAGGAACGAGTATAGCAAGCGCCAGCCTTACATCGGCATGGGTTATGCGGGAACTTTCGCACAGGGCTCGCTACCCGCCACGAAAGGGTCGCCGTCTAACCCAGCTATAGTCCGTGATGGCTTGACATTGCCAGTGACCTTCACACCCTCTCACTGCTTAACTAATGCACATGACACGGGATGAATATGATAGCTGCTTAATGTATACAATTTTAATTGCTTGCCGCAAAAACATGTTAACATACAAATCGATCAGGATGGTTAAAAAGATCACATAAATAGCCAGCTAACATGTTTATAAAACTGCTTGAATCAAATGCAGTACTTGGATTTTAATTAGCCATTTGCCAGTATATGTGCTCGTACTGATCATCGCTCTTTGCAGGTCCCGCGAATCAGGAAGGACGCGCCAACTAGTTCGGCGATGTTCATGATTTTGAAGCTTTGGTCGCGCGACGATGACTTTCTTACTCAACTCCATTTTTGAAGGCTCTCGACAGTCCAGGAAAGATGGCTCAGCATCCCTCTATTTTAGGTCACTGGAATACTCTGTTGTATATTGAGGGATGTGTGCAATGTATGGAACGGCTATCTCATCGACACTCTTTTGTAATTGAGTCATGTTGTAGCCCGCGCGATATGAGTCCTGTACTGGAGTCTGTAAATGATGTTCATTATCAATAAAGATCAAAGTTTTCTTTACTTAATGTGTGATTCAATTTGTCTGCTTGCTCTCTTAGATCTTGTGTTTCGGATTACTTTATGACTATGCCTTGTGCGATCATAAATTAGATTCGCACGGTATCATACCCGGGGGACGATTATCGATTCGACGGAATTGGGACATGACATAATAGTATTAGAGCACGGCTTTACATCCTTGGACTCCAGTGTCAAGTTTCTAGTCTCAAACCATTGACCTCGTGTCGATGAGATGAGTTGTTCTATACGCTAAACCCAGAATATTTTCTGAAACTAACGAGAGTTGCCTTTCTTTAACCTGTAGTTGCGGAAGCTCGAGCAGAGGATGAGACAAACGCTTCCAGCGGCTCGAGTACTTCCAGACCTGAGCATTCCGTCAACCCAACGGGGATGACGCCTACCGTAGCCGGACCTTAAGGCGACCCGATGCAACGGATGCTGCAGATGTTCGAAATGCAGCAATGTCAAAATGAGCTCCATCGTCAGTAGGCAGAAGCTCGTCAGACCCAATTCGAGAATTAGTTTGAGGCTCAATTCAAGCAGCAGCAGCAGCTGAATACACTCTAGCAAATTATATAATCGGTCGTGGCCAACAATAATTCAACAATGACGCCTGCCGTGATCGAACCTGCGGTTCGATCAAATGAAGCTGAACCGGAGGCACCCGTGCTCTCACCTGCGACACCGAGAAGTTCTAACTTTGCCGTGTCAAAATTTATAAAAAGCTGTCACACTTCCTTCAATGGCACAGAAGATGCCTCCGTGGAGATCGACTGGTTGGAGGAGCTGGAAGACAAGTTCAAGCTTCTAGGTATCGAAGACTCAAAAAAGTTGCGTGTGCTCAACTTCTACTTCGAATGAACGCGCACGATTGGTGGGCCATGTAGAAGCGGGCAATTCGACGTAAAGACGGGACGGCGGCAATCTCATGGGCCACATTTAGAAATGCGTTCGAGAATGAATATCTTTCTACAGTCGTGCAATAGAAAAAAGAAAATAAATTTATGCAGTTGCGGTAAGGGAATATGACAGTACGACAGTATGCGGTCGAATTCAACAAACTGGCCAAATTTGTTGGAGCCTATCTACCTACCACTGCAAGTTGAGCTCGACGATTTGAAGTAGGCCTACGTTCCTCTATTCGTGCCCATGTTTCGGTGCCTGAATACAAAACCATGGGCGAGGCACTCAACCATGCCCTCCGTCTGGAGTTCGAGTATCCTTCTGCTACTACTTGCGCTGTTCACTTTAATAACAAACGCTATAGTAATGCGGGAGGCAACAATGTGCACAAGCGTCAAAATTGTGACAACGGAGGCGGCAACCAGACGAAGGATCGATTAGTTTATAATTTCTGTCATAAAGAGGGGCACACGGCCAATGAGTGTCGATTGAAGAACGGAGCATGCTTCGGGTACGGCCGAATGGACAATATTGCCCACAACTGTCTGGAGAAGCCAAACCAGCACCCCCAACAACATCATCAGAACCGAGGCCAAGCACCTCGGGCTCCACAAACCACACAACAGAATGGCCAAGGCTGTCGCCCTAATGCTCAGGGCCGCGTCTACGCCATGACTCGAGTCGAAGCATTCGTATCTGACATAGTCGTGACAGGTATACTGTAATTCAATAATAAACCTGCTCGTGTATTATTTGGTTCAGGAGCCATACATAGTTTTATTTTGGCGGACTTCACCGTCGAGCACAAATTTTTCCTGACACCGCTGGGTCTCGATCTTACTGTTAATGGACCGTCGGGCATGCCACTACTTGCAAATTTAGTCTGCAGAGACGGAATCATCTGTATAGGTGGTCAAATGATCAGACTTGATATGATAGTTCTAGATATTAAGGGCTACAACATCATTCTGGAGATGGATTGGCTCAGTACGTACAATGCAACTATAGACTGTGCTGAAAAGAGGGTCACATTCTATATACCTGGAGTGCCTGAATTCTACTACTCGTGTGGTGAGGCGTCGCCGACCTGCATGGTGACCTCAGCAATATCTGTTCGACGGATGCTTTATTCCTGGTGCGAAGGTTTTCTAGCATCAGTTCGAGATATGCGACAGGATGGTACAAACGCGGGTCAGACCGACATTGTAGCAGAATTCCCAGATGTGTTTCCGGATGAACTGTCCGGCATACCGCCTGATCGAGAGATTGAGTTCACTACTGATACATTCCCCGATACCCAACTGATCTCTAAAGCCCTGTACAGAATGGCCCCTGCAGAGCTTAAAGAACTCAAAGTACAGTTGCAAGAGTTGCTCGACAACGGATTCATTCAACCCAGCGTCTCACCATGGGAAGCGCCCGTACTGTTCGTCAAGAAAAATAATGGCTCATTGCGTCTTTGTATCGATTACTACGAGCTGAATAAAGCCACTGCTCGGAACAAATATCCCTTGCCCTGTATAGACGATCTGTTTGATCAGCTGCTAGAAGCTACGGTGTTCTCTAAAATTGATCTGCGTTCGGGTTACCATCAACTCAAGATCAAGCCGGACGATGTGCCGAAGTCTGCCTTTCGCACTCGATACGGCCATTATGAAATCCTGGTAATGCCGTTCGGCCTAACGAACGCTCCAGCTGATTTTATGGATTTAATGAATCGAGTGTTCCGACCATTCCTCGACAAGTTCGTAGTAGTCTTTATCGATAATATACTCGTCTACTCGAAGAATAGGCAGCAATATACTGAGAATCTACAGACCATGCTTCAGACTCTTCGAGAAAATTAGTTATATGTGAAGCGAAGCAAATACGAATTTTAGCTGAGCAGTGTCGTATTCCTTGGACATATCATTTCAACTGAAGGCATCACAGTCGACCCAAAGAAAGTTGAAGCCGTTGTCGATTGGAAATGGACAATGTCCGTCAGCGAGATTCGAAGTTTTCTTGGCTTAGCGGGACACTACCGATGCTTCGTGAAAGACTTCGCGAAGATCGCATCACCTCTAACTTGCCTCACCCAGAAAGGAGTCGCATTTGAATGGTCAGACGACTGTGAAGCTTCCTTCCAAGAATTAAAGCAACGGCTCGTCTCGGCCCCGATACTTGTACTTTCATAAGGGACTGAAGGTTTCCAGATATTCAGCGACACGTCCGGTCATGGCTTGGGGTGTGTGCTGATGCAGAGGGAACAAGGTGATATCTTTTGCTTCTCGACAGCTAAAGCCGCACGAGAAGAACTACCCTACTCATGACCTGGATTTAATGGCGATTGTGTTTGCGTTGAAATTGTGGCATCACTATCTTTTTGGTATGGCATGCATGATCTATACCGATCACAAGAGCCTCAAGTATCTATTCATGCAGAAGGAACTGAACTTGCGGCAAAGGCATTGCCTTGAACTGATCAAAGATTACTACTTGACTATTAACTATACGCCGGGAAAGGGAAATATTGTAGCGGACGCTCTGAGTCGGAAGTATATTGCATCGCTATCCATCGATCGCAGACTGCTACGCGACCTAGAAGAGATGGGCATCGAACTCCGAGTCTGATTCAGGAATGTGCAGTTGGCAAAGTTGCAGTTAGAGATGAGCTTGCAAAGTGCTTATTCTCTGGATGATCCATGTTCCAACAATGTTGCTGAGTACAACGCTTTACTCATCGGTCTCCAGTTATCAAAACAGCTGGATATCGACTATCTTGAAGTATACGGAGACTCTAAGCTGATTGTCAACCAGGTTAGAGGTACGTATGAAGTCCGATATCAAGATCTTATCACATACCAAGAAGCAACAGTCAAACTGGCTACATCATTCAAAGATTTCTTTTTAAACATGTACGTCGAGCATACAATAGAGAGACCGATGCACTTGCTAATCTAGCAGCAGTATTAGCAATTCTTATGAAATAAAAATAGTTACTCGTCATCACTAATCAGAAATTACTCTACATCGAGAATAATCTGAATGTTGAATCCAATAATTCAATTAAAATTTGCACTACTAGCGAAGACTGGAGGGCTCCTTTTATTGACTTCACGGTACATGACATTTTACCCGAAGACCCTAAAGAAGCAACGACAATCCGTCATCGGTCGCTTCGCATCTATTACAATCACTCCTCTAAAATACTCTACCGGCAATCATTTGATGGTATGCTCCTAAAGCAAAATAAATATTATGTAAAGCTCACGATGGTGTCTACGGTGCATATTAGCCTGGTCCTAAGCCACAAGATCGTATCAGACGCATGGGATACTATTGGCCCACTATGGTGGCAGATGTAATCGAATATGCAAAAAAATACCGAGCATGTCAAATCCATATGGATTTTATCCATCAACCATCAGAGTTCTTGCATCCTACTACAGCATCTCGGCCCTTTGAAGCCTGGGGTATGGATGTCATCGGTCCTATCAATCCGCCTTCATCTCGAGGATATCGGTTTATCTTAGCTATAACCGATTATTTCTTAAAATAGGAAGAAGCTATTCCTTAACAGAAGTCAAGACAAGTAGTGTCATCAACTTCATCAAGCATGTGATCTATCGATTCGGCATTCCTCGATGGATCATCCATGGCAACGGACCTCAGTTCGTTAGTCAAATATTTACTCGATTCTGTAATGACAATCAGATCAACAATGTCGCTTCCACATCTTATAATTCTGCAGCTAATGGTCTAGGAGAAGCTTTTAATAAAACAATCATCAAGCTTCTCAAGAAGTTCGTTTCTGCTAATAAACAAAACTGGAGCGAAAAGCTTAGAAAATGTCCATGGGTGTACCGTACCATCGTACGTACCTCGACTTGCTGTACACCCTTTTCTCTGGTGTACAGATGCGAAGCTGTTTTACCATTGGACATCTAACTCCCATC
This sequence comes from Iris pallida, assembly GCA_029216955.1. Lineage (NCBI taxonomy): Eukaryota > Viridiplantae > Streptophyta > Magnoliopsida > Asparagales > Iridaceae > Iris > Iris pallida. The sequence continues at coordinate 15,558 of JANAVB010014072.1, forward strand.
ATTGAGGATAGCTATCGCCAACGAACTCATAGCAAAAAATAATGACCGTCTTCAACTTCAGGAGCTTGAAGAACTCGACGAGAACCGGCTAATAGCTCAACGGCACATTGAGCTATATCAATCCCATATTTTGAAAGCTTTCAATCATAAAGTCAGAGTACGAACATTCTAAAATGGCGAGCTAGTCCTTACTATCAAACGTCCTATTAGTATGACGCACATGAGCAGGGGCAAGTTCGAGCCAAAGTGGGAAGCTCCCTATATTGTAAGTAAAGTTTTCTCTAACGGATCTTACCAGCTGACTGGGATGGACGGCCGAATCGCTATGATGCCTGTCAACGACAAATTTCTGAAGAAATATTATGTTTAAAATTGTGTACTATGTTTCCTAACAAATATTGTATATACACAAATATTCGAATTATTATCTTTTATTCACTTTTTTGTGAATAAACCCATAGATAATAAGTCTCCAGAAATTCCTAGCGGAGTCCTAACCAGATTTTATGGTGCATCCTCAAAAGATTAATCCATAAATATTTATCACAACATCACTACATCATCTTTTAAAACATAGTCGTTTTAAAAGATTTCCTATTCTTGAGCCCCAGTTGGCCTAGAGATAATCAACAGATGTACAAATTTAAATCCATATTACCTCTGAATTTTATCATATATGACTTGTCACATCCACGTTACCTCTGACAATGTCGTCCCAGAAGTAACAACATGTCAAAATAATATTATGTCACGTCCACATTACCTCTGAACAAATATAATGAGTGTTGATTATTTTCGAAAAATATGTCACATTCAGTACCTCTGAACATATTTCTTACTCCTATTTATTACTTGTGTCTTAAACAGATACATAATAAGTAATAGATCCATAAAAAGATCATTAGTTCGTCATTCTATAAAAATCATGCAAACACAAAAAACCATTACATTTATCCAAAAATGTTATAGGAACTACTACAAAAAGAGTTATTACATTCATTCCTGCAGATAACTTCATGTTGGAGGCTGAGTGCAAAGGTCAGAAATCATCTTCTTTAAAGACTCGGCTCGCTCCACCCTGGTGGAAACTACCCTCACTCTGGCCAAGTCCCTCATGGTCTTTAGAAGCAAAGGTTGCATTGATATAACTTGATGCTCTATCTCTTCATTCCAAACTTGGAGAAAATCATCTCGTTGCCTAATCAGATCATCTAAATGGCTTGAGGCAAATTGAGATAGTTCAAGTACTTCTTCTTGACGCTTCCCAGTTGCTGTGACCGATGCATGAGTTTTGGCCAATTCAGCTTCTAGCTCTTGAAGACGAGCTTGAACTTTAGTTACTTATTTTTCTTTCTCTGTTGCTTCAGTCTTGTAAAGCCTAATGGAAGAAGTAACCTCAACAATACTTGATTCTATCTCTACAGATCGTATTGTGAAGGTTACCACAGAATTGTCCAGTGCGACTCGTCGTTCTTCATATTAACGAGCTATGACCTCGCATTCCGCATCTACCAGTCTCTGTATATTTCTTCTTCTCAGTTCCTGATAAGATCGGACAGGATCTTCGAGCTCATTCAGGATCTGTTCTAGGAAGTTGACCATTTCGGCATCGCCAAGACCGCGTATGGCCTCAATCGGAAAGGAAGAAGTTCTCCTTACAAAATCCTAAGGATGGTTCTTCCCTATGGCCATTTGAACAAGAGTGCTCAAGGAAGTAAAGAAGGCACTTGTGTAAGTTTCGATGATGCTACTTGTCATCACCGATACACCAAGTATCGATACTTCAGTAAGAACTCCTCCTTTTGCAAAAAATGGAGGAACAACAGCTTGTGCACCCGGAGATTTCGGTACGGGCGCCCCTGAGGAGTTTCCCTCCATGGCATGAATCCCTACGTCCAAGGGATCCATGGTAAAGCTGAGACTGAAGGCGGTGGAAGCCAGTGGGAGTTCAACCATTGTCCCTACATGTTCTACTATAATTTAAAAGTCAAAAATCATTTTATCATACAGTATCAAATAAAGAAGCAATGGTAAATATAGTCAGAAATTTACCTAGGCCTGGTGGCATATATGGAGTCTCACGAGGCATGGTATCTCGTTCTGCAATGAGCCTCTCCATTATAGAAGCAGATACATTCGCTTGGCTGCTTACTATTTTAGAGCCTCCTGACATAAAACGGCTGTTTCCAGCCCCTGATTCAGCCTGGCCTCCTGGGGCTGCTTCCTCTGCCCTCTCCAATTCAAAAAAAATCAATAGGGGTTTGAATCCCCTCAGCATCAATATTGGGGTTTTTATCACCCCCAACACCATCGAGACCTTTAGTAAGCTCTCCATCACCTTCCTCGTCATTATCAGGGTTCTCATTACCCTAGGGTCTTCAAGACCTTCCACGAAGTCTTTTTCACCCTCATTATTATCGGGGCTTTTATCGCCCTCAGCTTCAGCATCAGATTTCTCATCGCCTTACGGTTCATCGACATTCTCATCGTCATCATTAGGGCTCTGGTCGCCCTTATCTTCAATAGGGCACTCACCACCCTCAACACCAATCTGGCCATCCTTGGCCCCTAAATCTTGGGCCTCTTGGGCCACTTCAAGATCGGAGACCGCATCAATATGGTCCTCCTCAATTAGTTCATCTCCAAAGTTGCAATCCTGCAATGCTTCTATCATCTCCTCATCCTATCGGGATGGAACCTCGTCCAGGATAGGAGCAATAGAAGATTAGATTATTGAGGGAGCTGGAACGTCCGAGATAATGTCTTTTGAAGCAAACGCCACCAATGTCGTTATAGACAAAGGAATGGTGAACCCTACAACTACTGGTTCTGAAACAGTAATTAGAAGGATATCCATGGTAGCAGCTGGAGCTGAAGCACTAACCGGTGGGAGATCTAGAGATGAAAGTATATAAATACAAATTTCTACCAGATCTACGTCTCTTATTTCCGAAAGGACTACGAGATCAAGAATATCACCTATCTAAAGAGGCACATCCCCTGACGGTAGCACAACCTCCTCTTGTAGTGGTCGAATCGAATCTTGAGGAGGTTGTTATGGTGAGGCTGGTGTAGGAGAGGTGGCAGTCCACCCTCTCCTGGTTCTGGTAACCAATAATTTCCTCCGAGCTGAGTGCTTGAGCAACGGTTGAGAAGAAGTTATAGTCATCTCAACATGAGCAGGCGGTTGAGGTTGTGCTTCTTCAGGAATGAGCTATTCGCTGCTTGTTTCTTCACCGACCCATGCTCCCTCTCTGAAAGGGGGACGGGGTCGATCCTCTGAGAGAGGTGGTTGTTCCATGCGAGAGCTCCGCTTCCATTTATCGCATCTGAAGTTTGGTCTTGGCTACAGGCCTCTCAACAACAGTTGTCTCCTTCATTTTTTTCTTTCCCACAGTAGGGGAAAGAGGTTCATCATGAGTTGACTAGGTAGAAGATGTCCCAGCCTTTTGCCTTTTGCCCACCTTCTTCACGGGAGACTTCTCTTTCCGTTTCTTGAGGGGGATGCATAGTGGGTCCTGAACTTCGTCATGGAAACCCGCAACCACAGTTTCCAGAGGATCATCAGTAGGAACATTCTCTTTTGCCTCAGTAAAATTAATGGTAGCTATTTTTCCATCAAACGCTTTTTTCGCCCCGACGAAGCTGTCTGCCATTGAATAACCTTCAAAGAAGGTGTTGGCTGAAGTATAAAAGCGAGCGTATGAACTCAACCTATGCGGACCATTCTCAAAGGCGGCGGAGGGCATGGTGAATACAGCTTTCATGCCTATTGCACTAAAATATCTCCATTCTTGAGCGCCATCAATCAAATGCTCGAAGGCTTTAAGACACGTCATTGCATTCCCGGCATGCAGCTGATCGTAGCCAAACTGGCGAGCAAAGCGGATTGGCAGATACGATTCTAAGTAACAGTCATTTTTAAACCGATACACTAGATGAGAAGGCCTGATCATCTTCAGCTAAAAAAGCATCTGGAGGTGGATGGAGAGCAAGGGGCTCTAAGTCTACCATAGGAGCCGAAAAGTCTTCATACACAGGTGGGGGAGTAATAGAGAAAATTTTCCAGTCAGAGCCTATATTTAATATTATTCTACAATCAAATAGGGACTCCACCTTCCATTTAGCCTTTGCAAATCTACCAATAAAGTTTGCTGCCAGCGCTCCTCCAATGCCAAGAGCCGGGTCCATCAAAGAAGGATGGTGTAGTAACAACCAGCCAAACAAATACATATACGGCATCTCGGTACAAGAAAAATCCTTCTGAGAGTTAGGATTCTCTATCACGGTGTCTGTGAATGCTCGAAGTCCCGCTTTTATTCGACTCGTCATGGCAGACAGTATATCCATCTTATACCCAAATACTAAACGCACAACGGCGGATAGTACGTCTTGATGGATCCGGTCGACCGTACTAGCTCCTGGAACTACAAACCTTTACAACCAAAAGAAAGAAAGCCTACTACAGTAGCCTCTGGGGACAATGTTATGCCACCCTGTCTTATATAGCTCTCAAAAGGAGTATCGACAGCATAACCATGCCAATTTTTGACCAATTTAGATTCGATAAGGCCGGAGTCCTTCATCAACTTTAAAATAGTTTGATCATCGAACGGCTCAAAAGGGCGAGGATCATATTTTTGTTGCTTATGTACCTTGTTCTCCTAGGCATAACCCAATAAAAGGTATGACAACCACTTGGATGTGTAGCATGTCCCGGGAGGCTTATTATTGTACAGATGAGTGCAGATCATGAAATTACACAACAATTCATCAAAGACCGCCACCATTCGAGAATTCTCTCTTGCCAATGCCTCCAGTTCATCCTCTGTCAGTACGTACTCTTCATAGGGGTTCTCCACCATCGGCAGATGTGAGATATATTGCATCTCATGCAAAGCAAAGCCTATTTCCCCATAAGGAGTGGCGAAGGTGCCGATCCTGCTGTTGTACCTCTTCGCCAAGGCAAAAAATAGGTTGGGATTATTTTGGATCCCGCAAGAAGTAGTCAAAACAGCTTCATAAAGCCTCAGTTTAGTCAGACTTTCGCGAAAATTGTTCAGAGCCTATACGGAAAGTCTGTTCCAACGTACAATCTTCGAGTGCATCAAACCCATCAGCCTCATGGTTGAGCGAAGGTATTCTCCTTCAGACGCAGCATAGGTATTTGCGAAGATGGGTATTCGGATGGGTAGCATTAAAGTCGAATCATCAGCTGGTATTCAACTTGGCTTTAGACCCCTCAAGTGCGTATTGTACTTCTCAGAAGCACAAAAGAATATGTCTCTCTTGTGTTCCCCGAACTTATGAAATATCTTTCCAACCTTAGCTTGTTGGAAAGGAGTCAGGTCCCATAACATCTTTCTTGGGTAGCTGGCATGAGCATACCGAGATAGGGACAGATTCCTTGTCATTTCAGGGTGATACACCAATGTGTTCTCCCTTAAGAAAGCTCAAAACTCCTTATTTGACTTTGGTTGGGAGTCTACATCTATGGCCTCTCCAAAAAGGAAAGTTGGCTTCTTGTGAGGAGCCTCATCCGCAGTCAAAAAAGGAGTATCATTCATCATGCACAACAGAGTCCTGTCTTCTTAGTTTTCTAAAAGAGTTCATCTAGCAGGTGGCACGTCATACTGCAGAAAATTGATAAGAGAAAGATTCTCTTAATACTCTGACACCCGAAAGGCAGAGGCCAATACTTTAGCATGGGGATCTTCCCTCAGATCAACTGCAAAAGAAAACAAAGAGTTAGAATCACGAAATATTGATTCTTATAAATTCAATTAAGAATTTTTGTGATTATTTAAACTATGCGCCAATCATGAATGGCTCATAGCACACAAGGATAATCCTTAGATGGTGCAGACAGATATGACAGTTATCTATTCAGTTCACAGTTTGCACATGACATTGGACAGTTAATGATTTGTCCATGCATCCTAACTTATTTAATTTTTACAGCATGACAATACGCGCATCATGGAATATGGCGCATGTTATGATGAGCATGTGCAATGCATGATTTAGGCCAACACTCTAAAAGAGGTAGCACATTTTTTAAAATAGCGCAAGTGTCGACCAATATCCTGAAAGAGGCAGTCGATGTTGGCTTTGATTACACTATGCATGAATGGTGCGAGCGTGCTGTTCGTCTTCTCCGATGGGTTTCTCACCTTCAAGAACGGGGTTTGCTTCCTTACCTCTCGCCGACGGCACAACGTGCTGCGGCACCATCAACGGAGGCACGTGTGATGTAGTTCCGACTACTTTCTTCCCATTCTCGACGGCAAATTTCTTGGAAGCTATGTCGGTCGGATGAAAACTTCGAAGAACTTGGGAGGAAGAGTCGACGAAAAGATTTTGAAAGTTTAGGAATTCTGGAAAGAATCCTCTCTCTCCCTTCTCGACTGGCTATTTATAGCCTAGACCAAAAACGTAATAGTCGCGTAAATCGCACATGAAACGCGATCGGTTGGGATTCTGTGACGAGCTAAACGTGCAAGGCCGCTTCTTATTCAAAGTATTTCAAATTTTAAAATGTTTGAAATTTAAAAACTTTGAAGGGGGCCTTGTAGAAGCTTAAAATATATCTAATATTACTATGCGCTATCCATAGATAGTGCCAAGATTAATTTATCAGATTATGTAGAAGATTAAATAGCGTACCCCATCGGATGGCGCTAAGCATCGTATAGGGCTGGCTGCCATGTGGCAATCTTCTTCGAGAAGCTGAACGTTTGCTATTATGAATAACAGCACGTTAGTCGAGGAAAATCACTTCGAATCCCGAGCGCACGGCGCTCGAGAAGGATATGTCAGAATCATCATTATATTTTGTCGTTTACTTTGTGCCATTTACGGTTGGCACAAAGGAATAAAACAGTTTCAAGATGCCTAGCACTTTTTCATAAATAGTGCCTAACAACAGCATACGCCATTCATCAATTGGCACCAATTAATCAACTATCATCTAGAAGCAGATGACGTGGCGCATGCCACTAATCTCGAAGAACGTGTACGCGACACTGTCCACGACCAAACGTATCTCTTTTACAGAATACCAAGTGTCACATGCAGTTAAGCCAACCATTCGCGCATATGGGTGATGGTGCCCCAATCAGCATCATGCGCCAATCAAGATAACTACTTAACGGTTATCCCAAAACTCTATAAATAGAGTTCATAATCATTACTCCAAGACCACTAATGATCATCATCTCCTGACCAAGTTGCTGCAGCACGTTTCAGTGCTTCTCTTCTTCGACATCGCATCGTCCAAGGGATAAAGTGATCATCTTCTTATCATATTCCTACAGTTATACTTCTCCAGAATCAAATTATACTCTTGTACTCTTTTTCTTAGTTTATAACTTAGTTTTCTCAAAAAACTTTTATTTTTTGCAAACAGACATATCTATTAATTTTATCGTGGGCTTTCCGAAGATGCCACGAGGAAATGACACAATTCGGGTTATTGTTGATCGATTGACCAAGTCCGCTCATTTTATCGCTATCAAAGTATCCTAGAGCATCGATCAGTTGGCACAGATTTATATCGATGAGATTGTTCAACTCTATTGGGTACCGGCCACAATTATTTCGGATAGAGATGGACGATTCTTGTCACGTTTCTGAACAGGTCTACAAGCGGCACTGGGCACCAAGCTAAATTTTACCTCCGCGTACCATCCACAAACTGACGGCCGGACAGAGAGAGTAAATTAGAACCTTGGAGACATGATGCTTCTGTGTGCGATAGATTTGAAGACTAGTTGGGGCACGCATTTGCTGCTTACGGAGTTTATGTATACTACAGTTATCAATCGAGCATCCATATGGCCCCTTATGAAGCGCTCTATGGGAGTAAGTGTCGATCTCCGATATGCTGGACAAAGTCGGGGAACGACAGGTACTCAGGTCGGAACTGGTAGAACAAGTCATTAAAAAGGTTTGTATGATTCGAGACCGACTCCGCATTACACAGAGTCGGCAGAAGAGCTATACGGACACTCATCGATGATCGTTAGAGTTTCTTGTCAAAGAACATGTATTCCTAAAGGTGACGTAGATGCGGGGCGTTATGCGGTTCAGAGTTAAGGACAAGTTAAGTCCAAGATTTGTAGGCCCCTCCGAGATCCTCGAGAGAGTGGCAACCGCTGCTTATCGGATCGCGCTACCCCTATCCTGGCTGAAGTGCATGACGTCTTCCATGTCTCTCAACTTCAAAATTACATGCACAATCCAAGTCACGTGGTTAGGTTCGATCAGTTGGAGCTGCGTGCCGACTTATCATACTCATAGGAGCTGCACAAATTATGGATCGTAAGGAAAAGGTCCTACAGAATTGGTCGATGTCCTTGGTTCGTGTGCTATGGTGTAACCGTTCAGTTTTTGGGACAAAACTTTTTCTTAGTCCTATATTCTGCAGTGCCTCGCTCTCGTTGGGGTGAAGCACTATGTAATAGGCTCGATCGAAAACATAGATAGCTAGTCTAACTCAGCAACAAATTTAGTATATGAAAACCTTTGGGCATCAATAAAATCAATTTGGACGAATGATATAAGAACCGATCCAACTAATGGATCGACTTTTGTTGGAATAAGTCCTAGATGCAGCGGACTGTGTCTTGGCAAATTATCTCTAAATAAGATACCCTTCGACGGGGCCTATCTGTTGTTGGTTTTCTTAGTTTTCTTGGTTTTCTTGATGTTTTTTCTACTTGGTTTTGATGAGTGTGCTTTCGCGTCAATTTTTGAATGCGTCTTTGGAAATTTCGAAGGGAAAGAATTGAAAAAGGAATTCTAGTATGATGTTCGTGTCATTGCTGAAGTTCGTGTAATTGACGTTTGGCCGTTGTGAAGCGATCTCCACTCTCGATGCATTTCTTTTAGGTGGGTGGTTCGGCCCTTTCTTTTTTACTCATTCCCATCAACAAACTTTCAAGTTCAATGTTCAATTCGACGATGTTGGTTGAATATATATATTGTGCCACTAAGATAAAGAACATGGGATAACTGTAATTTAACGAGAATAAATAGGCCTAGAGATATTAACTTAGCGCCTCGCATCGAGGCAAGCAGTTTGGTACAAAATTGAGAAAATTATTGAAAGAAAGGATATTGAAACATCAATTTGTGGCACGGTGTCTCGAGTAAGAACATACGACTTTGAGGGAAATAGATAAATTGTTGCGTTAGTTACAGAATTGTACTACTAAATTCTGTTTGTATCATGCATTATGTTGCCTAGATTAAACTGTTCACTGACTTGCATGGTCATGGACAACTTGTGCATAAGGTATTATTTTCCTCGAAATGGTATCCAGGACATCGGGACCGAATCGACCTGGGAGGATTTGAGATTCGTGCTTAGCACGAGGCATTGTGAGACCCCTAGTTAGGCTCACAACCTGGAATAATAGGACGTGCCGCAATTCCATTGAGAATTGTCCCTTGTGGTGTCATAATATCAATGACCGCAGATAAGATATATAGCATGCTCACCTATTGTCTTGTGCACGTGGTAAGTACTATATCTGTTTTATACAGGGAGGAGCACGGTCGTGGTAAGATAAACTTGAAAATGGTTACGTTGTTTGCTGCTTTAAACTATGCCTTTGATATGAACTGCAACTCATTTAGTTCTAAATAGACAGATCTCTTCGAATGCTTGAAGTCTTTAATAAGCAGTGGCAGTTTAGATGAGTGGGTTCGTTCCACTCACTAGCAACTGTGCTAACCCCAACTCCCCAGGTGACGAGCGCGTTGTGGGAGCACGAGACTAAGCTAAAGCTGAAGAACGGGAGATGGCTCGAAGCTCTCATATTTTGAAGTATTTTGAAGCCCAATTCAGATTGAAGGCTTTTTGTTCAAATGTATAAAGGGACATGAATGTATGGAATGACAAGGATTATTTTATAGCAGTTTGTCGAAAGTTTTTCTTTTGTATTTCAAATAATTTAGCCGCAATGGCATATGTAATATAAAAATGATCTTGCACAAAATTTGTAAGTTTTATCAATGAAAAGCTTATTTTTGTCATATATTGTGTCTTCAACTCTCTACACTGTTTATTTTTAACTCATTATCTCAAAAGAAATATCAAATGCACATACTTGCCTTGTACAAGTACAAATTAGACTTGTACAGTATTACGCTCCAGCGTAGACGACCGATTTGCCTTGAATCGATACGAGGACGAATGATTCGATGAATTATGGCGTGACACTAGTGAACCTATAAAATCAACGTATGGAAGCACAATGCGGAGTCTATGCATTGACTCGAGATGAAATGTTCGCATCCGACACTGTTGTAACATGTATATTACTTTATAAAAATATGCCTGCTAGAGTACTATTTTATTCAGGTGCTATTATATTTGCTAAATTTGTTGAGGAAAGTAAATTAACTCTAAAATCATTAGATATGAACCTTAGCATTAGCACTCCATCGAGAGAAGATATGACTTCTAGTTTGATTTGTAGGAACGGTTACATCTGTAATGGAGGGAAAAAGTTGTCCTTGGATGTTATCGTCCTAGATATCAAAAGTATGACATAATCTTGAGCGTGGATTGGTTGGGTGCGTGCCATGCGACTATCGAATGTGTGGAGAAGAGAGTTGTGTTTCGTCTGTATGGAAAAATAGAGTTCTCTTATTCGTGGAGCATGACATTGAAGACGCCCATGGTGGTATCGACAATCTCGGCAAGGTGCATGTTGCATTCCGGATGCGAATGATAGTTAGCATATATTCGAGACACAAGGACGGATATTGCATACGTAGTACAGATTAAAGTCGTAGAAAATTTCCCTGATATATTTTCAGACGAATTGTCCGAGATGTCACCCGATCGAGAGATAGAATTCAACATCGACACATTTTCAGATACTCGACCGATATTGAAGGCACCCTACTGCATGACACCAACAGAGCTGAAGAAATTAAAGGTACAGTACTGTTCGTGAAAAAGAATGATGGATCAATGTTGCTACGCATCGATTACAGAGAACTCAACAAAGATATCGTATAGAAATAGTACCCGTTATTGAGGATCGACGACTTATTTGATCAACTCTAAGGAGCTATAGTATTTTCAAAGATTGATCTTTGTTTAGGTTACCATCAGTTGAAGGTCAAGCCCAAAGACGTATCAAAGTCAGCCTTTCGCACTCAATACAGCTACTACAAGTTCCTAGTCATGTCATTCGTCTAGTGAATGCCCCAACTGCCTTCATGGATATGATGAAATAAGTCTTCTGACCTTTCATAGACAAGTTCATGGTCGTGTTCATCGACAATATCCTCATTTATTCTAAGAACAAGGAAGAGCATGCAGAGAACTTGAATACGGTGCTACAGACTCTGCGCAAACATTATTTATATGCCAAGTTGAGCAAATACAAATTCTGGATGAGTAGCGTGTTGTTCCTTGGGCACGTTACTCTATAGAAGGTGACACGGTCGATTTAAAGAAGATTGAAGCAGTGGTAGATTTAAAATGACCTACCTCGGCTAGCGACATTCGAAGTTTTTTTGGCTTGGTGAGCTACTACTGAAGATTGTGAGAAACTTTTCCAAGTTTGCGTCGCCTCTGAATCGCCTCACCCAGAGCGAAGTCGTATTCATGTGGAACGACGACTGTAAAACTAGCTTCCAGGAAGTAAAGTAACGACTCGTCTTATAATCCTTGTGCTTTCGGATAGGATATAAGGGTTTCAGATCTTCAGCGATGCATCAGGAACTGGCTTAGGGTGCCTGCTCATATAAAAGGACAAAGTGATCTCTAATGCTTCGAGGGTTGATGCAGCATGAGAATAACTATCCGACACATAACCTGAAATTGGTGATAATTGTGTTCGCATTGAATCTCTATTCGACACTACCTCTATGGTGTAGCTTGTAGAATCTACACGGATCATAAGAGCCTTAAATATTTATTCATCCAATGGGAACTAAACTTGGGGCAGCGGTGTTGGCTCAAACTCATGAAAGACTACGATATAACGGTCGAGTATACACATGCAATGGTAACGTTGTAGCATACGCTCTGAGTAAAAATTTATCGGATCATTAGTAATAAACAATATTATATGATAAGACTTAGCAACGATGGGCATCGAACTCCGAGTTCAATATCGAGGGACGCTGCTGGCTCAATTACATCTTGAGACGAGCTTGTATGACAAGATAAAGATCACACAGAAGGACGATCCATTCCTAAAGAATATGTGCGAGCTGATTTTAACAAAAAAGGCGACCGACTTTGCAGAGGACGAAGATGGGACGATATAGGTGAAAGGAAGTCTACCATTCCTGACAATCTCGAACTCAAAAAAAAGATGGAGGCATAATATGCGAAGTATTTGTTACATCCTGGAAGTACCAAGATGTACAAGGACTTTCGCACGACCTTTTGGTGGCACGGAATGAAAAGCGATGTGGCTACTTTTGTGTTACGGTATATGTTCTGCCAGTAAGTAAAAGCGGAGCACCAATGACCAGGCGGAGAGCTGCAGAACCTCGATATTCCAGAATGGATATGGGACAAGATTGCCATCGATTTATCATTGGCTTTCAAAAATGTCATGGGAGAATGATGCGATTTGGATCATTATTGATTGATTGACCAAGTTTGCTCATTTTATCGCGATCAAAGTCACCTGCAGCATCGATCGGTTAGCGCATATTTACATTGACGAGATTGTTTGACTACATGGAGTACCATTCATGATTGTTTCGGACAGGGACGGGCAATTCTTGTCGTATTTTTGGATGAACCTGCAAGTTGTACTGGAAACCAAGCTGAACTTTAGCACCACATATCATCCCTAGACAGATGGTCAGACAAAAAGAGAACCAGATACTAGAAGACATATTGTGTCTATATATGATAGATCTGAAGACTAGTTAGGACACGCAGTTGCCATTAGCAAAATTTGCGCATAACAATAGTTATCAGTCAAGCATTCAGATTGCACCATACGAGGCGCTCTATGGGAGAAAGTGCCATTAAACAATATACTGGGATAAAGTTGGTAAACAACAGGTTTCTCAGGTCGAAGATGGTGGAGAAAGTTGTCGAAAAGGTCTGCATAATTTGAGACAGACTCTGCATTATGCATAGTCGACAGAAGAGTCATGCAGACACCCATCGACTACCACTAAAAATTTTGGTCATGGACCACATGTACTTAAAAGTAACATTGATACTTGGCGTAATGCTGTTTGGAGTTAAAGGCAAACTAAGTCCAAGATTTGTAGGTCCTTTCGAGATCCTCGAGAGAGTGGCGGTTGTTGCTTATCGGATTGTACTACCCTATGCCCTGGTAAGGTACACAACATCTTCCACGTCTCTTAATTTTGTAAGTATGTGCATGATCCAAGTCACATGGTTAGTTTCGATCAAGTGGAGCCGCATGCACACTTGTCATACTCGAATGAGCATGTTCAAATTTTGGATCGTAGGAAAAAAGTCATATAGAATCGGACATTGTCCTTAGTTATGTGCTATGTCTCACACCCCGATTTCATAGAACCCGAAAACAATGTCGTATGAGCCTAAGTTACACTCGCACAAGGCAGGGTCATAAGGTTATCTGAAACACAAAAAACAAAAGAGAGTATACAAAGAAATTGAACACTTGCACAGAAGAAAACTTTGATCTATTGTTAATAACTTTATTACAAGACTCTATTACAAAATATGCCGCACGAGCTTATAACTGACTCAGAAGAGATAGTCATTTTATACATTTACATCCCCTTATACAAAACGAAACATTCTCTAGACCTTGGATCGGGGAGATTAAGGCATTGAAGCAGGTCTTGAGTAGAGTCTTCAAAATGGTATAGATCGCCTTCGCACAGTGGCAAGGTTTTAAAATGTTCCAAGCCTCGCCTTCAGTTCCTAGGCAATCACAACACCTGTGGAGAGTAAGCATAAGCACCCCAATTTTGGAAGATTTTTATTATTTATTTTATATGATTTTTATATATTAAACCATATTTTATTTTTAATTATGGCTATATAGGCATTTTGTCGTAGCTTTGATTTTTGATGCACAACATTGACCAATTCCTCGAGACAAGTTCCATACTCGTGTTCTAGACGAGTCAACCTTCATTTTGGTATATTGTGTCTCACTCAAATAATTTCTGTTGTACTACATATTTTTTGCACAACTTTAGGGTCAAAATAGTCATTTTGCCCCTTACCTTAAAATTTGATATATTTTCCAATTTCGATTTGAGGTCCAAATCTGATCCAATATATGATTTTGATACATTTTGAGACTACTGCATACATGTCAATGGTGTGCCACTCAATTGAGTTTCCATGTGTTATTTATTTTCAAATGGCACACAAGACCAAAAATTAGACTTATTGGACTCAAATCGATCCAAATAATTCTACCGACCCAAAACTAGCCTAAGTAGGGTTCGTAGAGCCTATTCTAGGTTACCCTAACATATTAGACATATTTTGTACTAATTTTTATGAAATGTGTAGCAACATCAATTAAATCTATTTTTAATTCAACTCCATAACAACTTTTCTAACTTGGACCCAATCAAATCTCTTTTGAGATACACATTTGATTTAAACTATCAAATCTCCTCCAAATCCTGCCAAACAAAATCCTAACCAATCCTAACCCTTTAAACTACCATATTTTATATTTTAAACTCAGAATTACGTCCGCACAAAATCCCTTCCTCTCCTAAAACCGAGCATACCCCCTTCTCTCCCTTTTATGCGCATTTCTGTGTAACCAAAAAGAAACCCCCTTTGGCCGCCTTCTTCCCCTTCTACCAACTCTCATGCCTTTCTAAGACCTTCCTCTAACGTCCTAGAATGCCCCCGAGGGGCCATGACAACTTGGTGAGCAGTTGCGGATTTTAGAAGTAACCCAAAGTTGGGTTCCAAGTCTGAATTCGCTCCAGCAAGTACGTTGTTTTGCAACTAGGGTTTCGTGTATTTCACGACATCCTTCTCTTATGAAACAAAAACTAATAGAAAGATCTACGTGTCTATTTTCATTCCAATTGGCCACTCACGGGATTGTTTACATTTGTCCGGGGAGCGTCTGTTCTAGGAAAAGGTGTCCAGACTGAACGAAAGCTTTCGTGTGTAAGTTTTTGTCAACTTTCGGACCACTTCCTATATTTTTTGTAAGAATCTAGACATCCTAAGCTTTACATTGAATATATGTTTTCAAAATTTTACTGAGTTTTACAATTTTTATAAAATCTAAACTTGTCACCATAATGTCGGAACACCGAAAACTCATAAATTATATGTGTCCAAATGCTTCGGAACTTCACGAGACTTGTCTAAATTAATTATTGTGTATATTTTGATATGAAAAAACTATTTTTACCTATTTATCAGTATGTTTATAGAATTATAATATGTTAAGAAATTATTATTTTGGGAATAAAACTTTGGACCAAGTCAATAAATATTGATGTTGGATCAATATGAGATCTTGGTACATATTTTTCTATAAATAAAATAGGCTAAATATTATTATAAATTATTTATAAATAATTTTTAGAAATAAATAACATATTTTTATGTTATAAAAATATTACTTTACCATATGGATTTGATACTATATATACTAGATTGATATGATTGTTTGATACTATTTTTCTTATAAATAATGTAGTCTAAATTTAATATAAATATTTTAATATATTTTTTCAGAAATAATTATTATATGTTTACTTTATAAAATTTTTATTTTATTATATTCATTTAATACCATATATGATGGATTGGTCATGTATATAGTAAGTGCTAGTTTAGTAAATTATTTCTAGTAGGGACTATATATAGTAAGTCTATAAATAGTATCTATTAAGGCATTGATATATCATTGATAGATGAAATTATTTATTATTGGAGTACGTGACAGTGTTAGAAAGGATCCCGTAGTCGGACCGTCATATACGCACTTGGAGACTACAAGCAATTGTACCTTGTCAATGTTACAGCTCATGTTCCTTTTATTTATTGTTGTTTATTTCTTGCTTATTATCATTTAGGATGTAGGAATAGGAGATACTCTCTGTCCATATTGTATATGGGTGCCGGTGATATATTATAGTCATCGAGTATTGACACTAGGCATTACGCGTACTTATTCGTGTTTCATTAACACGATAGACCACGGGACATTGACAAAATTTATGATAGAGAGTTTATATGAGTATTCGTGGTTATGGACTTCGTGATAGTATACTAAATTGATACTTGCACTTTTGACTTGTTAATACTGGTCTTGACTTGACTTGCTAGTTCTAGACATGGGGTGGGAAGAACATTACCGCAATGTCAGGTTATATATATATATTATATATATATATATATATATATATATTATATATATATATATATATATATATATATATATATATATATATATATATTTTTTTTTTTTTTAAAACCAAGCGGCCGTGTCAAAGACACCCAGCCACCGCCTGATATATATATATATATATATATATATATATATATATATATATATATATATATATATATATATATATATATATACTCGTATATCCTTGTTTTCATATATGGGTCTTGGTTGTTACACTACTAGTTTAGCCTCGTTTTTATATAGGGACTTGGATGGTATTCTACTAGTATACCTTTGTCTATATAGCAGAGCTTGGGTAGTTATCTACTTGATCTACTTGTATGCCCTTGGTTCCACGACATGGTGTCTTAGGGCAATAGCCTGCTGAGGAGCTTGTGAGCCTCAGTGGCTGAAGCCTGATATCCAGAAAAATGTTATCATGTGCATATCACTTAGACTAGTCAGGGTAGTTACCCTTTAGCTCATATTTTCTTTACTGTTATATCGGCATATTTTTTTGTACCTTTCTATGTCCCCTAAAAACCTGGTGATCTCTCCAGGTAGTTGGTCATGCAGAGATAGTCCCCTGATCATAGATGTATTGTTGTATCTGGATCAGGTATTTTATAGTGCTATTACATTTATTCATTATTTTTATTCTGCTACTTAGTCTTATTTTATAGACCCATATCGTTCTTCGGGTCTAATCGAACATATATGTTATTGGGCTATAGACCATGGCATATATTGTTCATTCTTGATGTTACTTATCATGTGGATTGAGATAGATATATTTATAGTTGATTAATATATAAAATTAGACTACAAAGGCAGCTTACACGTATTCGAGCCGGGCTGGAGTCCACTCAATACGTAGCTAGCATGTATACGTACTCTTGGTCCTGCGTAATTTGGGACTGGGGCGTTATATATTTTTGTGATGGTCCATGCAGGTCTACGTTAAATCACATCAGTTAAGTTATTGTACTGACGTGAGCCTGCGAATAGGATAGAAAAGAATATGACAAAAAAAATCATAGGATCTATGTGTCAATTGACTCGAAACTAGAAGAGAAATATTTAAAATAATTGTTGTGCATGTTTTGATAAGAAAAACATATTTTATTCTATTTTTCTAAAATTAATATTATAGAGAATTTGTCGTTTCGGGAGCCAAACTATGGAACAAGTCTAAGTATATTGATGTAGAGTCAATACAAGACTTGTATGCATGTTGTTCTATAAATAAAATAGATTAATTATTATTTATATATTATTTATACATAATTTCCTGAATTAGAAGTGGTATTTTATGTTATTAATATAATATTTTATAGGTAGATTTAGTGACATATATGTTATATTGTGTAGAATAGTCATTATGAGTAGTTTTGGTATATAGATATTATTATGGTCTATATATGGTAAGATTATATAAGGTATGTCATAGGCATACTACTAACAGTTAGATTATCTATTATAGGTGTACGTGACGGGCATAGCGAGGATCTCGGGTCGGACCATAGTCTACACAAGTGGAGACCATAGGCAAGTATACCTTGCCGACTGTACGGTCCGGTATTTACATGTCCCTTTTGCTACTATTATTGTTTCTGTCATATGGTTACATGCTTCATGTGTTCATACTTGGTTTATTTTTTGTTGGTTTACCTTGTTTCTTGTGCACATTATGTTCTACAGTATTTTATTTTGCTTCTTGTTATATTGCTCATTGTTCACAGTTGTCTTGTGATAGAATTACTTAGTTCTATATGTCACATTCCTTGATCATGACATGACTTGATTATGTGTCCCGTATCACTTTGACTTGATTTGACTTGAGTTTGACTTGACTTGACCTTGTGTTCCCTTAGGAGAGGAGATTGATACTACGATTGGCTAAATTGATCATTTTCGATTGGGAGTTACTTGCATTGAACTATAATTGAGATATACTATAGCTTGGGAGTTACTTACTTTGAACTATACTCTATAGGATTGATTTCGTTTACTAGTTAGTCACGTATAGTATTATGCTTATCTGTGACATGTTACTTCTTAGATATATTTTTGTACCGTTCTTGTTTTTCATACATGTTATTTACAGTTACAATAGCCTTGTATATTATGCATCTTGCTATGTCCCCTGAGGACATGGTCCTTTTTCAGGTATAGACGAGAAGGTTTATCCAAAGGTATATGGTTCTGGAATTGAGACAGAAGACGTACCCGCACAGGAGGACGAGATAATTCTGGAGGACTTCTCTTGATTCATTCGTTCTTTACTTAGACATTATTATTTATATATTTTTTAGTTCAGCAAACTTGTATTAGGTATTCCACTTTGTTTCTTTGTTGTGGTGACGGGTTGTCTTTTTTCATACATTTATTATCTTCATTTACTGCTGGACAGTTGGCATTATTATTATCTTTATTGATGGACTTGCATATCTTGTGTCATGTTTTCTGTGTGGATGAGATTTAGCACTGTAGCCTGCGGTCTATGACTTGTGATATGTTGTTATTATGGGTTGTTATCATGACAGCTTAAGCATTTACTGATGGGCTTGATAGGTGGATTGGCCCATTGGTGACATGCTATTGGCATTTATATGTACACCTGGTCCTACGTATTTTGGGACTGGGGCGTTACAGCGAGGGTCAGTACATTGTCGGGTACTTGTGAATGACTAGTGAAATCCTACACTCTCATTTGTTCAAAAAATTATGTTAAACATGCAATATAATTGGTGATCTTTCTAGCCATTCTACTTAATTTTATGTAAGCAGTTGATAAGGCATAAACAATGTAAACTATGATAGAACTTATCCATGGCATAGTATGTCGTTGCAGAATAAAACTTATCATGTTCTTTCATGTCATATTTATAATAGCTAAGATAATGTGTAGGTGGAGGTCACTGGCAATTCAAACCATCCTGGATGTATAGCTTGGTTTAGATGGTAACCCTTTCAGCGGGGATAGCGAGCCCAGCTAAAAATTCTCGATTAACCCGTACTAGTATCCAGCACAGCTAATTTGCTTTCCTTAAGGTCGATTCGGTCCCGTAGCCTCGGATTGCCGTTCGAGGAAGCGAAATCTTGTGCACAAGTTGTCCATGACCGTGTGAGACTAAACTAATTACTCAAGTATGTTCTACAATAAATAAGAAACTTAATCAGTTTCATCGCATTTCGCCTTATCGTGGCAACATTTATTCCATTGTTCCAGCCTTGCTTAACACAGTTTTATAATAGGCATAACATAAGTAAGCATGTAGCAATTCATGGTATAGCAGTTCTATAGCGATATACATAAGTAAACATGCAATAGTTCTATGATTTACTACTATGAAACTAAGAATTTCAACTTGTGTCTACTTATCTATATATAACATTTATTTCGTTAGTATCAGTGATTGATTAGAGAACAAGAGAGTCAAGGAGAGAAAGGTCAAGCCACTCACCGTTGATTGAATTAGCTAAGAAAAAGAGGCCTTGTATACTACGTAATGCCTATGTGATCACCTGCAATCGCATCAGCAAAGGATCAATACTCTACCCTTTCTCTCAAGGTTCGATATGAAGTACGAAGTTCAAAGAACACAAGCAATAAAATCTATCAAAAATATTCTCGAAAACGTATTCAAGAAAACCAACGCAAAAGAAGCAAGTATGGAATAAAAAAAATAAATAGTAGGAGGTCCTTCGAGCATCAGTCGTAGAGTCTTTCAACGAGACTCAAATCGCTGAATATAGGACTTGATTCTGAAAAAGTCATTCCATAACAAGGATAGGATCTTAATTCAGTCTGCCCCGACCAATCGATACTGACAGTATTACTTAACCGCTCTACCAGCAAACGAGAAATGAGGCACGATATTAGGACATGGCACTACACTATAATGGAACCATTCAGTTAAAGAATCAACATAGGAAATGAGGACAGAGATGAAGGAGAAGTACCCTTCGTTGTTTGTCTAATTCGAGGTAAGATCTACGTTCTTAAGTTTGGGGATGAAACTTTTTCTTAGTCGTATATTATGTAGTGTCCCATTTTCATTGGGCGATGCACCATATAATAGGATCGTGGTAAGTCAGCCTTAGTCAGAAACTTAGATAGCTAGTCTAACTCAGTCATGAGCTTGGTATACAAAAATATTTTTGGTATCAATAAAATTGATTTAGACGGATGCTATGAGAATCTTTCCAACTAATGGATCAGCTTCTGTTAGAATGAGTCCTAGATGCAGCGGACTGCATCTCGGCGAGTGAGCTTTATATAAGAGTCCCTTCAATGGGACCGGTCTGCTATTTGGTTTTCTTGAATGTTTTTACTGCTTGGTTTTGATGAATGTGTTTTGCGTCGATTTCTATATTCATTCTTGAGAATTTTGAAAGAAAGGATAGAAAAAGAATTCTAATAAGATGTTGGTACCATTACAGAAGCTTGTGTAATTAACGTTTGATCATTGAGAAGTGATCTTCTACTCTTGGCCCATTCTCTACTTGGTAGGTGGTTCGGACCCTTCTTTTCTACTCCTTCATGTCAACAAATTATTATTGTTTCAAAAGTTCAAATCGACGATTCCCGATTAAATTCATGTTATACCACTAAGATATAGAACATGGGATAAATGTATATATCTAGTATAATTAGGCCTAAAACTTAACATGATAAGCTTTGCATGCAAGACGAGCAGTTTTGGTTCAAAATCATAAAACTGTTGGAACGAACGAAAATAATAAAATATTGGTTGTGGCATGGTGCCTCGGGGTGTTTGGTGCCTACGAACCGCCAAATCGAGACATAAGGCTTTGAGGAAAATGAATTATGTAAGCTTATGGATTACATTGCTTAAATTATGATTTGTGTCATGCATCTATTTTTTATAGATAAAACCATTTGCACATTCGTATGGTCATGGACAACTTGTGCATAGGGTTATCTTTCCTCAAAATGGCATTTAGGGCACCGGAACCGAATCGACCTAGAAGAAAATTAAGAAATCGTGCTTCGGTACGAGGAATTACAGGACCTCCAGTTGGGCTTGCTACCCGGACTGACAAGACGTGTCACAATGCTACATAATCGTCCTTCATTGTGTCAATATCACCAATGACCGCATATAAGCTCACATATTGTCTTCTATATGTGGTAAGTATTATCTCTGTTTTTATGCATGGACGAGCATGGCCGTGGTAAGAAATGATATGAAATTATATGTTTTACTACTTTCAATTATGCCATCGATATGAACTACAATTCATCTAGTTCTAAAGAGCAAGACAACTTTGAATGCATGCTTCCCTTAATAAGTAGTATCGATTTAGGCGAGTGGGTTCGTCATGCTCACTAGTGCATTTCCAAGTGTACTAATCTCCAATTTTCGAGGTGTCGAGCACGCTGCGGGGTGCATGAATCTAAGCTAAAGATGAAGATCGGTAGACGACTCGAAGCTCTTTCTATTTTGAAGTATTTTGAAGCCGATTCATCTTGAAGGCTCTTTTGGTTTCAAATGTATAAAAGGATGTAAATGTATGGAACGAGAAGTATTGTTTTATAATAGTTGTTGATTGTTTTGTTATTCCAGTGAACGTAGCCGCAACAGCATACATAATATAAATACAACCTTGCACTCCGATGCAAGTTATCAATAAAAAGCTATTTTCTTCCTATATTGCGTCTTCAACTCTCTACAATTGTTTAATTTCAACATATTTTTTCAAAAGAATTATAAATACACATTCTCGCCTTGTACAAATACAATTTAGACTCGTATGGCGTCACACCTCAGTGAGGACGATTAATTCGATAGAAATAGATATAAGGACAAACGATTTAGCGAATCAGGGCGTGACAGCCTCGACGAACGATTTTGTATCCCTCAAAACATCTCGAAGATCCCCCAAACAAGTTTTTGATGATCCATAAACTCCTGCCCGAACATCCTACGAGCCTTGATCCATTTTTTTGGTCTCCCTACATACCTTAGCAGCTTGAGCATGTACATGTCATAACATATATCTCATCTAACAAGTTGTTGGGAACCCTTCGTAAGCATCCACTCTTTTTTTCAAATATGATGCGATAGCCATCATCCGTCAGCCTCCCTACCAAAACTAAGTTGTAGCGTAAACTCAGTACATGTTGCTCCCCTTAAGAACGAGCTTCTCGACAAACTTCGTTGTCACGTGCATATCACCGATGCCCACAACTACAACTATCCCCTTGTTTCCTATCTTCACAGTTCAAACCTACTGTCTCGGTATGACGTAAAGACACTACTAGAATAAGTCATATTAGCGACGCCAAAACACGTCGCTAATATAAAAATAAAAGCATCGATAATCGTACTTACCGATATTTTTAGCGACGTTTTCCTGTGGTTGTGGAAAGCCATGTTGCTGACAGGCAAAACGTCGGTAATCGTCGCCATTATCGATGCTTACCGACGCTAAATAAACGTCAGTAATGACCGACGTTCACCGACACCACGTCGGAAGAATGGCGACGTCTCGGATGTGGTCAACGTCGGTGAATTTAGCGACGTATGCTACTTTTATAGACGTTTACCGACGTATCCGCGACGTACGTTTGTTATAATACAAAACGTAGTCGCAATACGTCGCTGAACGTCGCTTATAGTGACGTATTGCGACGTTATATATTTACGTCGCTAAATTGCTAAAATATAGCGACGTCTTTCTTAAACGTCGCTAATTACGTCGCTAATATGACTTATTCTGGTAGTGAGATCCTCCTATGTGGAGTGACGTGATACGACGCTCCCGTGTCCATGACCTAATTGCCATTATGACACATGCCACAAGATTCCTCTTTGTCGGTTGCTATGATGATGAGATCTCCTATAGTCGAAAAATCTTCCTGATCATCCATGCCTTTAGCCTTCTCATTTTTGAGCTTCATGTAGTTTTTCTTAAAATTACTCATTTTTGCTACAGTAATAGCATCCCTCCCTACGGTCCACACTCACAGGATCCCGAGAACTCCTTCGCATCCGCGTCTGTGACTTGAATCTTCCCTTCCTATAGGAAGCAACCAGAGAAGACTCCTACAATAAGTCAACAAACTGCTTATGCCAGCCCTCCTCGTTCAATAAGCTGCTTTTGACTGCCTCCATCATGATAACTTCATTAGGTGCAAAGTTGCTCACCGACACCACTACCGTCTCCCAACTTTCCTACAGAGAACTCAAAAGAAGAAGGGCATGAACCTCATTTTCAATTACCATCTTCATTGCAGATAGTTGTTTGATGATGTCCTGAACCTCGTTCAGATATTGTGCCACCAAGGTACCCTCTGTGTACTTCGAGATGACAAGTTGACAAATAAGAAACACCTTGTTGGCAGCTGTCTTCCATTCGTACAGTGAATGCAACTTCTTTCACAATACTTTTGTCAAACCCTCCATGGAGACATGATGAAACACCGAATCGTCCAGCCATCGGCGAATGAATCCAATAGTTTTTCGATCAAATTGCTTCCAGTCATCAGTAAACATGTCAGATGGCTTGGCATTGTCGCCCTACGATGGACTATGAAAATCCTTGCACCATAGTTGGTTCTCCATCATTGGTTTCCAAATCACCCAAATCCCCATGTAAGGTTGATCATACGTGTTTTCATCTGCTCCTTAGACATGGTTGCACATTCACTCTCGAGAACCTGAGAGCTCTGATACCAATTGTTGGGAAGCGGTGTGATCCGAACCCACCTGAAGATAACCAACCAACGTATAAGAAAAGTGCCAAGCCAGATCAAACATAGTATATGGTTCGGTGACCGTGTCACTTGGACAAATCCCAATCTTTAGACTTTCAAGAAAATAGAGGACTGAATACAAACTTGTTGAACCCTTTGTCCAAAGGTTCAACCCCCTCACCGAACTCAAGAAAAAAGTACAAGATTAAAATGAAATCACTCATCCTACCCTTAGCAATCTTTCTATACGAAGACGAAGACACTCCATATAGATATCCTCTTATTGTCTCGAACAGCAACCCCTAAGAGCAAATTACGGACTTTCTCTTAGCTTCCTATGGACGAACACCCTGAATCTTCCGTCTTGCACTGTTCTTGAGATTAATCATGTGCCTCCACCCTCAACGTATATTTATAGTTGAGAATACCTATTTTAGGGTTTAGGAAAATTTCAAAATAGTCCATCATCAAATCTAGCCGTCCGCCAACATCCAACGGTGTAGATTAGACCCAGAACTTATTCAGTCCCGACCGAACCAAACTAGAACGAGTTTGGTTTGGTCCCTGCCAAAAGGTTCTATCTGCAAAATGCCCGAGTTCGGACCGAACTTTGACAGGACCGAACTCGGCCCGAGTTCGGTCCTTGCCTCTCCAGACTGGACTCAACACTTGAACGGTTTTATAGCTCTAGTCCCAAGTATTGTTAACTACAACTTTCAAAACTAAGTTGTTCAAGATGTTGATTGAACATTCCCATAAGTTGATTGTTGCGGCATTTTACAGGCAAAACTAATAACATGCGCTAAGGCTATCTCTAATGGGGTTTCTATCTCCCATATTTCTATTATAGATTTTTTTTTTCAACAGTAGTTTCTATTCCATTATTTATCCTTAGTGATGCTCATATATCTTAATATTGAGCCCCACTTTCAAACTAAATCAAAAATAGAAATTGAGAACTATTAGAGAGTATATTTTGGTACAATTTTTATGTAAAAAATCTGTCAACTATGATAGAATTTTTCTTATATTACAATGCCAAGTAGGATAGAAACTCAATTTTAGAAATCCACATTAGAGAGAGTCTAACAAAAGTATCCCTTGGACAGGAACTCTTGATAAATACACACAAGTTGAAGATATTCTTAAGTTACCAGAAATAAAAGTAGTGCTTGGATGCTTGGAGAGGAAACTCTTCATAAATCCACAAGTTGAAGGTATTTAAAAGTTATCATACCGGCTAACCATTTGACCAATCGAGTCGTTTTAGCAAGTTTAATACAAGTTTTTAGGATCTATTTTCGATAAATCATGTTCAATTTAGGCTTGGTTTGGAATTGCTGTAGTTTTTAAAAAATTGACGGTAGAAATAATTTTTGACAACATGTGGGTGACTGATGTCAAAAGATTATTCGAAAATGAACTAGCTTTTCAAAAAAAAGAGTCATTGTTTGTGAGTTCGTGGATTGTGATTTAGTGGTAGCAACGGGAGTTCCCACGTAGAACGCACAAGTTCGTATTCTCTTTGGCATTTGTTAAGTCGAAGAAAATGACACTTCAAAAAAATAAAAATCATTGTTAGAGCGCTTTCTAACAAAAATAAGCAGAAATAGTCTCCCAAAAACAACTCTAAAGCCAACCTTAGTCATATCATGACAAAGTCATAACGATTAAAATTAGGATTTTATTTTATTTTTGATTTGTAAAGAATGGCAAATCTATGTAAAGCCTCCAAATGTAATAAAGGAATTGATCACATACTATAATATTATCAAGAGCTCATGAGAATTTTTCTTTCGTCCAATCGACTCCATTTGTCTCTATGAAAGCTTCGTTGGTGGACTCGAGCAATCTAAAGCGGTATCAGTCGTCTCATCATCCCCATCACGACGTTAGCGTCATCATCAATGCTTTCAACAAATTCTTTAAGTTGAATGAGAATCTCGGTGAAGGGGATCAGGAGTCTCCGTCAAGTACAGCTAACCATCTTATGCTACTAAGGTCCATAGGGGTGAGCATTATCCGAATTTGAGCCGAAAATCGTACCTAGTCGGACCGAGTAAAAAATTCGATTTGGTTTGGAAATTTTTTTTTTTTTTTGATTCGATTTCGATTTTAGAAATATTAAAATTTATTATTCAGTTTCGATTTTAGGTTTCAATACAAAATAAATAACTGACTAAAACTTATATAATTATGTAATATTCTGGATTATATGCATATTTTGTGATTAAAAATATGTATATGTTGAAATCAACAATTATGTGTATATTTTTGAAATCCAACTTTGATAGTTTAACAACTAGTCCAACTTTAGGTGCAACTTTGAAATACAACAAATATGTGTATAAAAATTATAAATTTTAATATAATTTAATCACGACCTCAATTTTGGATCCAACCTATTAAACAATAAAAATATTCCAACTGAACAAACCGAATAAATCGAATTGATTATTCGGTTTGATTTCTGTTTTGGCTAATTTTGCATCGGTTTCGAATTTTTAGAATTTCGGTTTATTTGATTTTGACTAAAGCTTTCATAGTTGAGATCAGTGTTATAAGAACCGGACCGGACCGGTGGTTGGACCGGGTCCAACCGGTTTAGACCAAAAAATTGGCCCGGTCCGACTAAAACTGGTTCTTTTAAAGATCCGTTGATTTTTTTTTCAAAACTGGTGTTCAACCAGTGAATCGGCCGAACCGGTTCACAATTGAACCAGTCAATTTTGATTTTTTAATGAAAACCAAAAAAAAATTCTAATGTAAAATTTAGACCATTTGATTTTTTGTTTGGTTTTGATAGACCTTAGAGTTGTAAAAAACAAAACCAATATACTAAGAACCAAACGAAAAAGTAAATATGAATATCTTATCTATTTGAACCAAACTAAATTAAGTCTATTTAAACTGTGGTTGAACCCCAATTTGACCTATTCAAAATATTTCGATTCCACCATCGGTTCGATTTTTAAAACATTGGTTGAGATAGCTAGTGTCCTAGGCTGCACAACATGTAATAGTAATATATCATATAAAGCTTTTTACATGCCTATTAGAGATTAGGTTGACTGAGGAGACTAACCTTAGAATCCTACGTACATAATATTTTTACTAAATCACCAAGTAGACATTCTGTCAGTACAACAACTTCTTTGATAATATTGTATACATAAAATTTCATAGGAAAATTTTTTTAGTATAATTACAGTTAGAGGGACGAAACGTCACTGTGAATGGTGTCCCCTAGAAAATTAGGAGTATATATATATAATATTAGAAGAAGGTAATTAACATTAATAAAGAAAATGTCGGCTATAACCCTACGTCCAAGTATCTGCGGCAAGGTACTCAGAGACGCACATGATTATTACACTCTTACTACACTTAGCTAACTATAGAAAAAAAATTAAAATACTTAGTGGGAATGATTCCCTTTCGTGATTCTAGAACTTGGGGGAGGGGGAGCTAAGGGTGCAACTTGGGAGGACTAAATACGAGTTCGATCGGATAAACCCGTTAATCGATTGAATTAGGGTTGAAGATACTCGGGATTCGAGTTCGATTTGGGTTAAAATATTTGAACCCGATCAAAAATTATGTTGGGTTCGGGTTCATGTTTCGGATTATCCGAAGAACCCGAAACCCGACTTATATATATATATATATATATATATATATATATATATATATATATATATATATATATATATATAGGGAAAGCGGGATATGAGCCATAGGCTCATACTCTTATATGAGCCATTCCACGTGGCTTCCATGTGGACCAATAAAAATATATTGACTTGGAAAACAAAATTTAAATAGATAGAAATAAAAGATCCCATAAAAGATTTGATAAATAATAACTTACCATATCTTTGCCTAGAAACTTACCAAATATGTTTACCTAAGAATTTAAATAGATAGAAATTAAAGTTCCTATAATTATGTTAACGTTTATGTTAATATTAATATACTAATATTAATATTAATATTAATATTAATGTTGATGTTAGTATTAATATTAATATTAATATTATTGTTAATATTAATTTTAATGTTAATATTAATATTAATATTAATATTAATTTTAATTTTAATTTTCATGTTAAATTAATTTTAATGTTAATGTTATAATTTTAATATTAAAATTAATTTTAATGTTAATGTTAATATTAATATTAATTTTAATGTTAATATTAATATTAATGTTATTGTTATTGTTAATATTAATTTTAATGTTAATATTAATTTTAAATTTAATTTTAATGTTAATAATAATTTTAGTTTGGAGGGACAAATGGCATTATTTATATTTAAATTAATAGGCAAAGTTGTTTGGTAAGTTCCTAAGCAAAGATATGGTAAGTTATTATTTATCAAATCTTTTACGAGATCTTTTATTTACATTTATTTAAATTTTTTCTTCCAAGTCACTATACTATTATTGGTCCACATGGAAGCCACTTGGGATGGCTCATATCCCGTTTTCCCACACACACATATATATATATATATATATATATATATATATATATATATATATATATATATATATATATATATATATATATATATATATGAAAAAAAAAAAAAAAAAATATATATATATATATATATATATATATGAAAAATTCTACAATACATCCACCCTTTTGGGATGTATCGATACATCCCAAATCTGAACCATTGGATGTTCATCCAATGGTTCGGATTAAATTCAGATTAAATAATACAGGAGACATCATTTAATGCTGTTTTTGACTTTTGACCTCTTGTTAACTTGCTATAGCAGGTCATTCTTCAATGCAATTTTTTCAATGAACACCCTAAATTAACTCATATTTACTTTCTCTTTCGTCCATCTAATTTAATATTTTGTGCAACTACGTATATATAACAATAATTGTGTGTCGGCCAGAAAGGAAGGACACAATGTGTCCAGGTCTGTAGGCGATGTAGACGACGACACCACCGATGCTCCGATAGCTGGTGGCGATCTAGATAATGACACCGACGACGACAAGAACGAAAATCCTGTGGGCAATGTGGATAATAGTAAGGAAAGAATTCAGAGGAAGAAGAGGGGTAGGAAGCCGATAAAAGCTCGTTCTCTCAAATCTCTTCTTTGAGTAAATTAAATTCAATGAGGACACAATCCCAAATTTTAGTTATTGCTTAGCAGAGTCTGCTTAGTTGTTGTAAAATTGTGGTGTTGCTTTTGTAACATTTTCATCTTTAGTATATCATGTTTTCTATGAATATGTGTTATGTTTGATTTTGATTTTGATTTAGTAATCCTTTCGTAATTTATTTTTTTTGTTTCATCTAACAATTTAATATTTTGGTTATAAAGCTACAGGCCATGGTGGTGGTGGTGGAAGGAGAAACAGAGATGAAGAAGTGTCACAACCCGCACCCTAGTGTAAGGGCACAAGAAGTGGGTACGTCCAGCCTACGCCGCAGTATCGGTGGTAGAACGCTGTCCTAGGTCACATGCATCTAATAGTTAAGGTACATGCACGGTTTATACTCTCCGAATGGAGGAACAATATAGAATGTACGAATCTCAATCACAGCTAAGGAAGAAGTACGATAAGATAGATAAGAATATCAACAGAATCCACAAATGAAATACAATAAGAGAGAGGATCCAAAGCGTCTAAGATAAACATCTAACAACTCCACAAAAATCCACAACATCACAAAATCCCAATACACAATATCCAGATGAGATACAACTGAAATAAGATAGCTAAACTAAGGGGGTATCAGCATCTACTGCTAATGGACCCTGTTGGAGATCCAAGTCGCAGGTGTCGTCTAGCTAGGGCTACTCTATTGTAGGTGGTGCAGCACGCCTCATCCTCATCCTCTGTATTATTTTCAACAGGTCCAGTCAGGACAGGAGCGAGCACAGTACATCTCACGCAGTTTATAATGTGTTAGAAAATATAAACATGCAGAAGAGTAAGATACATAAATGACTGTAGGAAAGTACATGATGTAAAAAAGATGACTATAACGTAAATATCTACTATAGGTAGAGAACTAATAGTGAACTAGTGATTTAGAGTACAAGATAGACATGTGAATGGCTTGATAATAAACATGAGAGTTTGTACATGGCTACACTACTTTGGAAATATCCACATGACCATTTCTACTCCCCTATCCCCAATCAATACACAAGGATCCATTTAAGTTATGTTATTATACATTACTTCACATGGGGGCTCATAAATGAGTGTACGTGAAGTTTATATATGAGGGGCTCAGTGAACATGAGAGTACATGAATCATATGAGTATACATGCATGATGAAAGCACATGAGTACATGATGAAAGTGAAATGCACATAACATGACGTACCCGATGCTCCCGAGGGGGATAACATCGCATGAAGAGATCCATATAGTACCAATCCGTGATAATGTCATGACAGTATTAAGTTAAGTAATCTAAAGCAGGAATATAAGTTCTAGCAAGTATGAAATGGTCAGAGAATGTACTCGCCTGATATCTGAATGTCCGAAGTGAATATACTATCTGAGAAGAGGTGTCTGACTCCTAATTAGAACAACACAAGTCACAACATGTCCAGAATGGTAATATAGAACATTACAATGCATTCTACATGATGTTAGGTCAAATCTAGACTAAAGTCAACCCTTGGTCAACTCTAGTCAACTACACTAGTCAAACTAGGTCAACTAGGTCAAGTCCTAGCCCAAGCAAGTCTCACTAAGCCTAACCAAGCCTAGTCTAGCATTCACACACAACCACAATGCTACCAAGCTTTTTAACATACCAGTATACATATATATACTATACACACATTGTATATAGGTATACATTAACATATATAGGTACACCTCATCACAATATATACATACATATTGGCACACATTAACATATAGGCATCTCATATATACATATATATAATAGATAGGGTTAGAAAAGGCAATGTGAAAAGGGAAAAACATGTAGGTGGTAGTGTAATGTGTCATGCAATGTGTGTGTCAAGCCATGTTAAGTTAGCCTGTAGTTCAGACAATACAACAATTGTAGATAGGTGTCAAGGGGTTTACAAGTTCAGATTTACAGTGTTAGGTTGTAAAGCAAGGAGAGGGTTTAAGTAAGTTCAGTTAAGCAGGTAAGTGCAATGCCAAGGTTTCAGTTAACTAGGTAATACAGGGTTCAATGCAATAGGTTTAGTTCAAGCCAAGTTCAGTCACAGTGTTATACAATGTCTAGGTTTCAATGCACAGGTAAGTTCTGGTTGTTGGCCCAATGATTACATTATGTTTTTGAATATGGCTAATCAGTTAAGTTTAACATAATGATGTCACTAATATTCATATACTCACTATCATGTTGCTACTTAAACTTAGCATTGTCCTAATTGTCCTATATTATACTGCTATGCTTGTATCGTACTGCAACATATTTTGTTGGCCTAACATGCTATCATGTTCTTACTTAAACTTAGCAATGTCCTAATTGTCCTATATTGTATTGCTATGCTTGTATCGTACTGCAACATATTTTGCTGGCCTAACATGTATTTGTAGACATGCAGTAAGCATGATCTAACATGATCAAATAGGACATAGGCAATAAAGAATTAATGTTGGACCAAAGACGGCGTCATATAAAGGGATTTCTCCGAACCGCCTAACGACCTATCTGGGACCTCGCATCGGGGGTTCCGCTGCCCGGTCAGCGGACAGGGGTCGAGGGGGCAGCGCCCCCCGTCGGGGGTTCGGGGGCGAAGCCCCCGAAAGGTATTCAGATTTTCAGATCTGTTTATCTTCGGACGACTGCTGTCAGGGAAAAAGACGTCTTCAGGGCTGCTCAAATATCAGAAGAAAGGCATCATCAAAGGGCTCTTGGTTTTCCTACTTGTTCTAAGTCTGTAATCTTCAATTTATTGAGTCTAGGAGAATGTGTACGTTGAGTCGCACTGAGTCATCTCAACCCCTAGCATATCTCTCCAAAGCTCTACCATACAACAGACCAATTCCTGAACCAAGCCCAAGCTCCACAAAGCCCAAAAGCCAATGGACCAATTCTGTCTCCTGGAGACAGAGTTCGGGCCGAACTCTGCCTCCACACAGAGTTCGGGCCGAACTCTGTCCCCTGATTTTCAGGAGCTGATTTTTAGGGCCTGCTTGCTACAAGCTGTCCAACGGCCAAAAATTTGAATTATCTATACCGAATTCTGGCCGAATTCTGCTTGTCCCGAACCCTATAAATAGGCCTTGGTTTCTCTCATTTGAAACCATCCACTCTTCTATTCTTCTTCTCTTACATAGCCTATATAGTCAAGAGCCTTACTCTTCTAATCTACTAGCCACAAAACTTCCTAAGCCCCAAGGTGCTCAAGTGCGATTCAGCTAGAAGTTTTTGTGCAAGAGTTGAAAAAGAAAGTCACTTGGACAATTCCAAGTCGCTTGGAAAAATCCAAGCAAATCGTCACTGCGATCCTCTGTAAGAAGTTGACGTGCTCTTCTGAAGAAAAGGCACGGGTTGTAAACTACTATTTCACAAATAGTGGATTTGAATCCTGAGCTAGAGTTCTCAGGCCTGGACTAGTCCTCCACGAGGAAAACCAGGTTAAAACTGCTGTGTTTGCGTATGCTCTTCTGATCTTTATTTACTTCCGCATTTCTTTCTGATTTATTTACTATCTTGATAGTTATTTTGTGGAGGTGTTATAGAGTTATTTTTATTTGGTGATTATCGACACAAACTCTATTCACCCCCCTCTAGAGTTGCCTACACCTGTGTTTTCACTGGTATATAGGTAATATGCAGTCAATGCAATGTAATACCAATGCAATGTAATGCAGGTTACTGAAGGTTTATATGCATCAGTTAAAGAAATGTTCAAACATTCAATGCCCAAGTTTCAAATCCAAATATAACAACCAACTAACATTACAATGCATCACAGGGGCACAACCCTAATATAAAGCACATGTTCTCATTTAAAAAATATTAAATTAACCATTAATTTTGAATTAAACTTAAATAAACTCAGAAGATACCTACTGTACAGTACTGAGTATCAAAACAGGGTGAAATGGGATTTTAATTCTCGAATACATGTCAAAATGTGAAATTGACTGTGCACACATGTGTGTCGCATGTTAACGTGTCAGGGGGAAGTGTTTATGTCCAACCAAGTGGACACAAACGTGTCCAATACGAATAACATACACACACACACACAGTACAAACGATGCACACAGAATCATCGTACATGTGTTTCGTGTCCTCATGGACACGACATACGACACGTGGGGCCACGTGGTCATGTCCACGTGTAGCCCACGTGTCAGGCTACACAGTCAACACCCTACGAGGTGTCCACGATGTGTCCAGAGCGGACATGAAGCCCGTGTCAGAATAGATTTGCCGCGTGTGTGTGTGTGTGTGCGTGTGTGGTTCGGTGAGGGGGCTAGTGTGTGTCCGACACAACACTATATGACCTGACACTTGAGGGTCATAGTGTCAGTCATTAGCCCTAGCTGCACGTAACGCGTCGTGTCCCCAATCGACACAAACACAGTGCACCACTGCTCGAGCAGCAGGGCACGGCCGAGCGCTGCACGCGACATGTCCTGTTGCTCGCAGACATGACACAGACACATGTCCAATCTCAGAGTGACACGAAATCAATGTACAATCATAAATCAACAATATTAATCAAAAACATTTCAAAAATAATAGGAAAACATTCACTGTGGCATTTTATCAAACACTTGAAATAGTGGACTGATACGTGTCCGATACGGATACCAAATCGACACGAAATCACACAAGACTCACTCTACAGCTAGGGGACGCCTAGATCTATGCATCTATGCAAAGAAATTAGGAAATAGAGGTGGTTTGAGGGGTTTACCAATTGAGTGTCAAACTCAAGAAAAAAAGCCCCAAATAGAAGAATCCTTCTTCCTACTCTCAAGCTCCAAATTGTACACAAGCTGAGATTTCTCACCACCAACCGTAAATAGGGGTTAAATAGATCCCAATACAAAAGACTAGAGTTAAAAAGGATTAGAAATGAAAAAAATATGAAGGATTGAAGAATGGACAATAACTCTTTCTTGCTAAAATTAGAAGTGGTGTAAAAAGAGGCAAGAATGATTCAAGAGATATTAAATAGGGGTGGAGGAAACCCTAGGCCGATCACTTAGGGGGAAATTAGGGTTAGGGTTGATGGCTAGTGGGCTTGGACCATGTTTAGATGTTAAATGGTTCAAACCCTTAGTCATTAGTTCAAACACCTAAAGTACCTAATCTCTCCATGCAACTCAGTCCAAAATAAGTCAACTTGGGTCGATAAGTTAGACTAGGGTCCACACCATGCTAACCAAGTCACCAAAGTCAAAGTCAACATCTAGGTTGGTCTCTAAAGTCACAACTAGCAAAAGTCAAAAATAACAACCATCACTCAAACAATTCAAATTAAATTCAAAATTTTCAAAATGACCAAAATACCCTCAAACTAAAATGTGGTAGTGACAAGAAGTAAAGAAGATGTTTCGGTTCGCGGCGGACGTCGTCGAGCCCTCCTCGAGCAACAAAGAGTACCAGCGGAATTAAACTTCTTTTAGAGTTCTTCAAATTGTTAATCATTATAACCATTCATGATAACTTAGTAGATTCTTTGTTAGTCTCGAAATTTATTTGCCTTTTCATCTTCCTCACTTTTTTTGTAATTTTCTCTTATTATATATACAATAGTTGTTTCAACTATTATTTATTCTGAAATACATAGAATAGTTTTCTTATTTCATTTTGTAGTACTGGAGAAAGATGTCTACTCATATGGAAGATGTAGAAGAGGTAGAAGATTGGATGCCAGCTTCAAATGAAATCTTAATTTCGCATATGATGCACAGGTTTGAAGAACATCTATCG
The DNA here is from genome assembly GCA_029216955.1 of Iris pallida. NCBI lineage: Eukaryota > Viridiplantae > Streptophyta > Magnoliopsida > Asparagales > Iridaceae > Iris > Iris pallida. Next base: position 50,592 of record JANAVB010014072.1, read on the forward strand.
AAAATTTTAGACCAACTTATTTCGATCTATTCTAAGCTTTGTTCAATCGAACTTGAACAAATGAATATATCTCGACATTTGAAAAAGATGGAAGAATATTTCGTTTTCAAGAAAGCATCTTCATCTGGAGTAATTAATATTGTGGAGGAGGTTAATGTTGAATCTTGTGATGAGAACGAGAAGCTGAAGAAAGCTGATCAAACGATCCAGCAAATTCTCGATATATCCCTCTAGAAGAACCTGACCTTAGCCGTTCTTCGAAAATAATGCGAGAAAATTTAATACTGGTCACACCTTTGAAAAGTCTAACAAGAAGTTCAACGTCAAAGCCTAGCCAATGTACTAGTTTTACGAGGTTTTACAATTATATTTTTGCGGATGGTAAACCTGACGAATAAGTAATATGAGTTTTCATTTTATTTCAACAGTTTTTTTCCTAATCTATTCATTTCTTTTCTTAGCGAAATAATATCATCTTGCAACAAGATTTATGTGAGCCAGGCTGAGATGAAGTCCTTTGCTACATGAAGGAGAATTAAAGATGGGGTATGTAGATAGTATATTTTTTCTTAGATGCCATCTATGTTTACTTTGATGCCATCGCTGATTTTTTTAATGAGATACTCAGATTGTAACCCTTGTCTCTGCTCTTCTCACCACGGAGGAATGGAAAAGAACTGTCAATAAAACTAATGTATGGTATTTACTAATAAAGTTAACGGTGAGTGAGCATTTTATTCTTTAGTGATTATGCATTAACAATTTTCTCGTTTGTTTGTCGTTCGTAATGTATTAATTGATGTGTATATAGAGAGCAACGTTATCTCCATCTAACAAACCACTTCATGAAATATGGAAGAAGAACAAATATTTCTAGGATTATATGGGATCTTTAAGCATTTGTAACGAGGTATTAATATATTTCTGTTTAAATTTTAATCCCAATTTTCTGAAAATTGGTTAATTTGTTTTACCAAATTAATCCTGATTCAGATATACATACCAATTCTTTTGTTTGACCACTATACACTTGCAATTGTTATGGTTAAAACAAAGACTGTTGAAGTTTTGGACACCCTTGCATCTACAAATGAGACGATTTATAATAAAGCAGTCATAAAAGAACTAGTACGCTCATATTCATAAATTTTTATGAATTGCGTACTAGATTCGCGGTATACTAATACATATTTGTATTCTGGTAATTGTAGCTTTTAAATTTGGATCTCTTTCTCGAGGAAGAGATTTTGAAGTTGAGAGATGCTAGGTTCAACTTTTCTACTTTCTCCATAATTCGTCGTCCTTATGTTCACCGCCAAGACAATACATTTGATTGTGGTATTTTTGTAATTTTATTCATGAAAGACGGATGTAGTTTGGACTCCCGTTCTCTCAATGTAAGTCTGAAAATATGTCGTCAAATACTTACACTTTTTAGAGCAATATTTTTGATGTTATGTTTGTTATATGCAGTTTGATTCGGAATTGGAAAGGCGCAAAGTTGCTGTATGAATTGCATCTTCAAAGCACAATGAAGAAGAATCCAAATTGCACAACAATATAATTAAGCAGCAAAGGTCGAAAGAAGTCCACTCTGATGGGTGAAGATGGAAGAGGATAAATTTTTTCCTTCTTTTATCTAATGAATTATGTTCATTTGTTTTGTAACAAATGGTTAGGAATACAATTTTGTGGAGTTATAATGTTCTTAAAATATGGGAAATGGTCATTCCCATGTTAAATTCACGGGAAATGGCCATTTTCGTGTTAACATGCAGGGGAATAGTCATTCTCCGTGTTAAAATGCAGGGGAATGACCATTCTTCGTGGTTATATCACGAAGAATTGCCACTCTCCTTGTTAAATTGACGAATAAATTCCATTCTCCGTGTTGACTTGACGGAGAATGGTCATTCTCCGTGTGAAAATGCAGGAGAATTGTCATTCTACGTGTTAAAACCATGGAGAATGGCCATTCCCCGTGTTAAAATGCAGGAGAATGGTCATTCTCCGTGTTAATATTACGGAGAATTGTCATTCTCCATGTTAAATTAACGAAGAATGACCATTTTCCGTGTTAAAGTGCTGGAGAATGGTCATTCTTCGTGTTGATGTCACGGAGAATAACCATTCTCTGTGTTATAATCAAGAAGAATGACCATTATCCGTGTTAAAATACAGGAGAACGGTCATTCTCCGTGTTAAAATTATGAGAAATTAACATTCTTCGTGTTAGATTCATGGAGAACAGTTGACAGAAACCTTATTTTTTTTTATTTTTTTGTAGGAAAAAAATGTCAGGAATGAAGATTCAAGAGTTTTCCGTTCTTCTTTCAAGACGATGGTAACTCTTATGGATGATGTCAAAAAAGATGGCGGCCGTTTGTCTGAGCCAGTTATTGATTCTTTGAAGAATATCGGTTTCTATAATTTCGTCGAGATATTCTACAAAAATAAAGTTGGCACACAAGAATTGGTCAAGGTTTCAGAAGGTCTTGAAAAATTGATAAGAACTTATGTGGAAGACAAATATGGCATCGGATACTTTCAACTGAGCACTACTGTTAAAATAGCGCCAAGTGTGGACGATATGGCAACCATTTTGTCTACTGCTGAAGGATGATAGTGAGGATGATGCTAATTACAGAAGATTGATCATGAAAAAACAACAGCAGCCCACACCACCAACATCGTTGAGCCTGTGTAGAGATCACTTCACAAGATTACTGGCTAATTCCAAGGACAAACACTCAGAAGTCACGAATAAGGAAGTGAGAGAGAAGTTCTTTGAATTGTTACAACGGCTTCGTGGCGGAGATAACACTATAAATCCAGATGATTTGGCCAAGCTACTAATTTTTCACTTGTGCCAAACAGTATTCCTTACAAGGTCTGGCGGTTCAAATTTGTCGTACAGATTCTTGGCCTTGGTAGACAGCATAGAAGTTATCAACAGTATATGTTGGCCAAGGTTAATCTTGAAGTTTGTCATGGAGAGCATCAAGAGGACTACAAGTAAAACTAAAGGAGGATTACTCCGATGCATACTCAAAAATGGAAGGTTGCGCAATATACTTCCTCTATTGGTTTGCAGAACATAGTACCATCGCGGAAAGGAAGTCCATACCAATACGTGAATACTCGAGATTTTACACATGGAATGGGTACGAAATCTCGGTCTTCCTCAAACGCGAATATCACATTAAAATGAGATCGAAACAGATATTCAAAGATTTGGTTATAGCTGTTGGGAAAGAGGAAGGCCACCAAGAAGCGGATGTTGAACAAGAGAGACCCCAAGAAGGTGGGGATGAGGATGCTGAACAAGAGAGACCCCAAAATGAAGTCCAACAACCTGAAATGAACACCTCCGCGATGGAGGATTTGATGCAGGAATTAGAGGAATTACGAAAAGAGAAATCATAATTTATTACTGAGAATTAGAAACTCCATGAAAAGGTTCAAGAACTGGAGGCACAAGGAGCCCAACAACTTACAATGAACATTATGATGGAGGGGTCAATGCATGAATTGGACTCCTTGCGAAAAAAGAATTCTCAGATTATTGCTGAGAATTAGAAGCTTCATGAAAAGTTTAAAGAGGTAGAGGCACAAGGTAAAATTTTCTCCTTTTTTCAAAGTTATGATTTATAATTTTTCGTGTTAAAATCACGGAGAACGTCCATTCTCCATATTAATATCACGAAGAATGGCCATTCTCCGTGGTCTATGCAGGATAATAGCCATTCCCCAATATAATATCACGAAGAATGGTCATTCTCCGTGTTAAAATCACGGAGAATGGCTATTCTCCGTTGTCATATCACGTAGAATGGTCAATCCCTATGTTAGGATGTAGGAGGATGGCCATTCTTCGTGTTAAAATCACGGAGAATGACCATTCTTCGTGTTAAAATTACGGAGAATGGCCATTCTCCATGTTAAGTTCACGAAGAATGATTTTTTTTTCTTCTTTTTAAAAAAGTATATATTAATTGATATCATACTTTTCTTTGTTGCTTGTTTTATACCAGTTTAATCAACCGAGAAGCTCAAAAAGGCAAATAAAATGCTCATTAATGAGAAAAGCAAGCTTCAGCAACAAGTTGAATCGTTGCAGAATGAAGCCATGATAAAGGATGGAAATATCGCTGATCTCAATGTCATGGCTGCAGCATTGCAGCTTGAGGAGACTCAACCAGCTGCTGAACAACAAGCTGTTGAACATGCTGCTCCAAAAGAAGTCACAACAAGATCAACTGGGGCCAGAGGTTGAGAAGACCATCACCGGTAGTAGCCGATGAAGATTTCACTCCCATGAGGAAGAATACAGTAGCAGCAGAGGTTATAAAAAGTGGAAGACAAATGCCGCTCCGAAACCAAAATCTCCAGCCAAAACCGGGGGACGCAGAAAAAAAATAAAAAGACGGAATCGAAAGAATCTGCTAAACCCAAGATGGACCCCAAGACGGCTGAATTAGTAAGAAATGGAAAAATTCTGAGGAAAAGTGATGACCTCCAACTTTGGGGGGATGAAGATGAAGAGCTGAAGAAGCTTTACAGGAGCATTGTATTCCCAAGAAAGATGAGTCCAGAGTATGTATTCTGAACTCGACCAATCTTCGTCCAATTAATAAGGGAGAATGGTCATTCTTCGTGACAGTTGGACGGCGAATGATCATTCTCCGTGTCTGTTGGACAGAGAATGATCATTCTTCGTGTCTTTTGGATAGCGAATGTTCATTCTCTATGGCAGTTGGACGACGAATGACTCTTTTTTTTTTTCTTTTTTTTCCTTTTCCTTTCTAGTCTTTTTTTACAATTATATCCTGAGAATCTCTATTAAGTTAATCTAAACTAAATTTATGTGCAGTGATATTGTATACATGAATGAACCGAAGGAGAAAGAAAAGGGAGTTGTCGTCATCCTATCAGCAAACGAAATACAAGACATACTCAACTATGAAGACATGGAGGCTGGAATACTCAACGTAATAATAAAGAAGATGAAAGAAGTTCAAGACTTGAAAAGAAACTACGTCCAGCCAAGTTCACAAGGCGCTCAATGTAAGTGGTCTGCATTCATGTTGCCCAACACATTGGTAAGAATCAAAACTGAAAAATCCCAATTCATGTGTACACCGATGAAAAATGAAGTAAAAATTTACTAATGATATTGTGTTTTGTTTTTGGGAAACAGAGAATCATGGAGCTTGCCTTTGAACCCAAAGCAGCATCCGGCGCTGTTGAAAATTTAAAACAAGATGTAGAAGACTTTATCATGGGTTTAGAGGACAACATAGAGTATCTATTCATTCCACTCTTTAATGAAGGCTCCAAACACTATACGCTGCTCACATTCAACTTGAGCTCCTACGAATGGACACACTACAACTCCTTGAGGCAAAACACGTACAAAAAGGGAAAGGAGGATGGAGAATTAATGAAAAAGACCATAGAGGCTATCGTCAGGAGGAAAATTTTGACGATGAGGGAAAGAAGCCCGACGATGATGGAGTATGTGAGCACAGATCTGAAATGTTCTACACAATGCCCACAACAGCTAGCACCCAACTGCCTCTTGTACACGACATTTTATATGAAGTGCTTGATGGATCCTCCCTTCGAATTTCCAAGAGAAGAAGACAAGGTCATTCACCAGATGGTTACAAAGACGAGGTTGGAATGGGCTAAGAAGTTGTTTTCAAGCAAACCCCATGTAATAGTGCCATAAGTACCAACCTAGCAATGACTGTAAACAACAATGTAAATGGACAAAGAACTTCTTTCTATATCTTCTGTTTGTCTTTTATTGTTCTATCTGCGTCTTTTGTAACGTCTGCGCTGTCTTTTATAATAAATTATTTTTGAATTATAATTACATTGTTTTATATATATCATTTTTTGAATGGCCATTCCCCGTGTAAATCTCACGGAGGATGGCCATTCTCCGTGTTAAAACCACGGAGAATGCTCACGGAGAATGGCCATTTCCTGTCCTAAAATGCAGGAGAATGGTCATTCCCCCTCTCAAAAATCACGTAGAATGGCCATTTCCCGTATTAAAATTCCAAAGAATGACCATTCTTCATGTTAAAATCACGGAGAATGGTCATTCTCCGTGTTAAATGCAGGAGAATGGTCATTCTCCATGTTAATATCACGGAGAATTACCATTCTCCTTGTTAAATTGACGGAGAATTGTCATTATCCGTGTTAAAATTGACGAAAAATTATCATTCTCCTTGTTAAATTGACGGAGAATTACAAAAAAAAAGTTGGATAAATAAAAAAAGAAAAAAATAGTACATAATGATAATTAAATCAACTACAGTTCATTTGATTCCATTGGTTCTTTGTCGCTACCTCTCTTCCGTACTTTACAATTACGAAAATCGTAACCCGATTTTCTATAAACTCTATAAATTCTACGCTTGGGGATAGTCTGACTTACTTTAGTCTGGCTTGATCTCCCTTGAGAAGGCCTTCCTTTTGTTGCTACCAGATTTGGCTCTTTAAAAGATTCATGCACTCCATGAACTGCATCAGCTACCATTTTTTCTTCTTCATCAATATCGGTCACCATTTTTTGCAACTCATTCAGCACAGACGACATCAACTCTGTTCCCTTCTCTTAAATCTTGCTTAATTTTTTACAATGATACATAAACAGATTAACTTGTTGATTAATACCACCATACCTTCTGCTCTCAGTACTGTCTGGGTGGATGAATCTCTTTTCTGCGCCAGGTCCGGAGAGAGAACTCTCTTTGCAATCCTTGAGCTAACAAATTTTTATCAAGTTCTTTGGAATATCTGCCAATTGCAATCTCTTCATTACTGAAAAATATGCCTACAAGGAATCCCCTTGGTCTCCATCCACTAGCAGTCACAGTTTATGAAGTTATCGACACGATAAAATGTAACCTTCTAGTTGATACTGTTTGGCGACAAATACTTTTAGATAGTGCAAACTTCTGCATCTCTTATGATGTGATAGTGAAGAACAGCATATTTATCAGAATGTGTGATTTCCTTCTTTACCTCTTTTGTCACGACCCGCTCTCGAATAATTGGACACGAGTCGGACACGCCCAGCCTTCGTCGTTGGACACGATGAAGTAAGCTGTACTAATCTAGGGAAATCTAACCAGATAAACATGAACAAGTATAAATCACAGCATCTATAAACGTATCCCAGAATCAAAGTACATGTCTCAAAGTTATTATATTCCAGCAAATGAAAGTAAAGTCTAATAGTCTCAAATACAGAAAATAGAAACTACTAAAGGTAATGCTCTAGGCTTCTTCAGCCTCTAAGTCAATAGAAACTCCAGCTGGCTCTACTGCATCTACTGGCTCTCGGCCATAATATATATCACACAAAGCCTCCATCTCACCTGTAATATATCCTAGTCAGGAGCGGAGCAAAGTACAGTTCTAGGTAATGAACAAGAATATGATATAGAAAATAAGTACATAAGAACATGAACGATAAAGTACAGGAAAGAACATGAAAGTACATGAATGAAGAGTACAGGAAATAAAGTACAGAAAAGTAATGTACAGGAAATGTAATGTACAGGAATAAAACTATAATCCTGAAGTACAAGACATGACAAGTGCACCATGTTTGAAATACAACTAGCCTATGTGACTGGCTGGGGTGAGTACAGGAGCATGTACAGGAGTACATGAATAAGGTATGGCTTAGGGCCCGCGTACACGATGCAAGGCCTAAGCTATCTACATGAATATAGTAACCGGGGTTTGTTCACATAGCTAGTGTATTTCCCCACCCGACACAAGTAAGTACAAGAACAGAAAATACAGGAGTACGGGATATCGTGTCATGACGTGTCAGAAGAATAGTACAAGGTATGTAAATGTACAATAACCGTAATTAATACTTGCCTTGCTCCGGGAAGGTACAGGTAGTCAGTGGAGCTGGATGTCGTCCTGGTTTATTAAGTACAAGTTGGTCAAGTTCTACCCATGACACCAGCTAATTCAAGTTTAAATAATTATCCCAATTATTCATTAAGTTATCTTTAAAGGAACTAATCTTATAGAAGAACTATTTAAATCTAGATAACTACTCATTAAAAGAGTTACATTATCCAGTTACTAATGTAAGGAAGCTTTCAATAAATATTAACAAGACTAAAATTATACTGAAGCTATTTATTCAACTCAAGTCCTCTAAGCCCAAGCCAAATTTATATGAGTCCAGCAATATTAAACATAACAGGACCTTTCATCACTCACAAAGGCTGACAACCAATACTCTTGCTTCATGGCAAGAGTCCATATTTAACCCGTCACTCTTGAATCAAATCAAAACATTGCTAATCTACCAAACCCAAGAATGAACCACACAATCTAATAGAAATTATACAATCAACTCCCATGCACCAGCAGATAGGGACTATACTCCTAAGTTAAACAATTTCGAATTAAAACATTCTCCACCCCTGCATTCCAAAATCCAATATTGCAACACTAAGAAATCCAAGGATTTAACCTACGGCCCAATAACTTCAGCTGTTTGGAAAGATGAACACAATTAATATACAACCAAATTGAAAACCCAACCCAAGAATTTCATAAAAACCACAGAAAATTGATACCAGATTTATACAAAATTTAGAAATCTAAATAGCTAATTTGACTACTCCCAAGGGTCGGCCAACTGTTACTGCTGTCCCGAACTCAACGTCTCCATGACAGACCCGAACCCACTGGACACAACCGACACTCCATGCTCGGACACGACCCAACTTGGACACGCAGACACGAACATCTACTAAACTCAGCAAAGCTCTGAACACGCACACACGCGAACACGATACTCCTGAATATTTGAAACCACTAGACACAATCAAAAGCCCTGCAGAAAAATATGCCTCTCAAAATATAATATAGGAATTACCTGAAGCAAGTGTCCAATTAGAATGGGATTCGATCCAAGTGTCCGACACCGTTCCTCTACTCACTGTAACACAGGCCGCCTATGAATTAATACATCGAACGAATTATGAGCAAACTGTCGAGAAAAATCGCTAATGATCTTCTTGATCAACACCCAAAAATTAACGAGACAGGGAATTAAGATGAATACTCATGATTCAAAACTATGAACCTGATCTTGAATGATCCCTAAATTTCCTAGTCGGCCATAAATTCTTCCTTGATAATTCCCGATCCCTCTAATTCCAGAATAGAGAAAAATGTGTTCAAGTGTTCACTTAGTGAAACTAGAAAATCATCAAGATCAGATCGAATCGAAAGAGTTCGTCACTCACCAACTGTTGGGGGAGATCGATACCGTGATGAGGAAGAACGTGCAGCTCTGAAACGGGATCGAAGAGCTTATCGGCGTGCGCCGGTGAAGAGAATCTCTGAGGAATGAAGGTGATGTCTCCACTGGAAAGCTCGCCGAGATGTTCGCCGGAATCATCGAGAAATCGACGTGCTCTGGCCGTCGATTGGCGTCGCGAGATGGTGCCTCTTCGGAACTGGCCATAGATCAGTCGCTGGTGGAGGAGGAGATCGCCGTGAGGTTGCTAACTCAGTCGCCGTCGTTGCCATGGTGGTCGTCGAGATGGATTAGGGTTCGGTGGTCGCCCGTAGGTTTTGGAAGGATGAGCTCTCAGAAGAGAAGTTTAGAAAAAGAAATGGCTGAATGAACACTCTCTCTCCAAAGTGTTCATAAATAGGCCACTGCACTTTTTGCAGTTAGGTCCTTCCACCAATAGGTATATTAACACTATGGTCCCCCCCTCTAGACAATTTACAAAATAGCCCCTCCTGCTTAAGGCAAAGTTCAGAAACCCCCTCTTCCTTTTCCTTATTGCACAGAAATCAAAAAAATCAGTTAGAAGAGTAAGTGGTGGGCCCCCCCAAGTTTGTGACAACAAACTTTCAAATTTAAAAATCCTGCTCCCAACTTCCTTCCCTCCAAAATATTCATAAACATATATATACAAAATAAAAGGAATGAAACATTATTATTAAAAAAATAAATTCCACTAAAAATGGGAAAAGTGGAGTTACATCTATAAACACTATTTTAGTATAAATTGTTGCAAATTGATCTTCTATTACGACCATGCTAGTTTGTTTCACAACTGGTGTTGAGAGTTTATCAGTGACATGCTTACTCATCTGGCCGTAACGTAAGGCCGCCAAACCGTGGTCAAAATGTTGAAGGGCCTTCCATAGTGGCAGCTTCTCATTAAAAAACCTTTTCAGAAATGCGTTCATTGATTCACATCCATTTGTTGCAGTAGAACCACCAAAATAATTTTCATGTAGGAATGTGTCCGCCCATCACTCCCACGTTCTGTACAATGCTATGGTCCACTCATTGTTCTCTACATTATAATCCCTTAGCATCTGCTGCCAACAGTTTTTAAATTCTTTGAGTGAATAGTACCTATTTAGAAACATGGACAATAACTAAAGTTTTAATATTGTAACAACAACATACTTCAAAGTAAAGTGCCAAGTCTGAGATGTACCTTTTAATCAGAATACTCAATTCTTTTGTAAAACCATCTCGGTGTACATGTTTGGTTGAATTGTTTAGGATATGTCATGAACACGTTCGATGAACTACGCTGGACATTAAATTCTTAATTGCTTTATTCATGGATCTGCAACCATCCGTGAGAACTGTCTCTGGTAATTCGCCATTCATACACTCTTGAAATTTTTGTAAAACCCAAGAATATGTCTCAGCAGACTCATATAGATCAATGCAAATCCAAACACACAAGTCATTGCATGATTGTTTGTACCCACTAGAACCACCAACGATATTTGACATCTATTTGTTTTATATGTAGAATCAAATGCTAGTGAATCTCTAAATAATTCGTAATCGAATCGACTTGCATCGTCAGCACAAAAGAGATGGGTTAATCTGGAATCTTCATCTCCGTTGTACGGGTAGAAGAAATCTGGGTCAATACCCTCCTTAGCTTGAAGAAATGTAACTATTGTCGTAACATCAACATCGTCTAGTGCTCTACTATCTTTAGCTAAAGCATTGTATAAATCTTTCTTCGTCCATCCAACCTTATCCCAGCCACCATTCTGGTGGACAAATAAATTCCATACCTCTGAAGTCATCATCCCGGATTGCTTCATAAGCTTAGCTTGTTCCAATTCTGTGGGTGATATCTTACGATGGGATCTCAAAAAAACTGTTGCAAAATTATTCGCTAGATTATGGTTGTGATGTACTCGAAATTTTTTGACAACCCACATATTTGTAGAAATGGTGTACCCAATATGAAAAATTGCTTTACAACCACTTATGCTTTCATTTCTTGGCTTACGAACCCTGTTAGGAGCTTTAATGTATTTCATCTATCTGAATCCCGCATTCGAACAACACCAACTACGGACCATCAGCATCCCAGATTTGTTTTTCTTTACTTTGTTCTTTCTAACACTGAAACCAACTATTTTTGAATATATCCAGTAGAATGTATCTGCTTTCAATATAGTTGAACTGTAAGCCAATAATATCTTCATCTAAGAGATCACTTAGGTCTTTGTTAATGTTGGAAAACTACAATATTTTTTTCATCGTCGCTGCATCGAAATCCAATGGAGATTCACCATCGTCCCTAAAAACAGAATTAAATAAAATAAGTATGAGAAATCAATGTAAAAATATAATGTATTTCTTAAATCCATTAGAAAGAATGAAGCGAAATAACATTTCGTTGTTTGCGTTGATGTCATCGCCATCGTTATGATGCATTTCTCCGTTATTTTCTTTCTCTTGTTCTTTATCGTCTCCTAAGTTAACACCATCCAATATTTACTCATCATCTAAATCATCTGATACCGCTATTGAAGCGAAGCTTTCTTCATCAACTAATTCTTCCACATGACCTTCAATTTCTCCATGTGACGTCGCCATTGAAGAAAACAGAGTGTGTTAGAAACCAACAGAAGAAACGAAGGACAAGAAACAATACAAACTGAAAAAATACTTGAGTGATCCTAAAAGCATGTATAATTTTAAAGAAACAACTTCCAACAACACAATCTTTTCGTCTTCTGTGTACATATTTTATTGAATTGTTTAGGATAAAGCATGAAGCAGCATTTAATGCTACGTTTACTAGTGTGTAATTATTTTTAATGATATAGTATTAGTGAACACAACCTGCGAGAGAGAACCCAAGTGAGAAAGAGAGAGAGAGGGAGATAGGATAAAGAGAATTAGGGAAATATTCCTGCGGGCGAACCAAAATGAAAAATTGGGCACTTGATTTAACATTTAAATTAAATTTAAATTCAAAACTTACAAATAGTTAAAGTTAAAATTAAATTTTTAATTTAAAATTTACAATATTATTGAAACTAGTATTAATATTAACACTACTGTTACCGACTATATTCTGTTCGACTGGTAGCCCATCGGTTCGGAATGATATAGTTCGAAGTGCCGGTTTGACCCATACCTGCAAAACCCCCAAATTCAATTGACCAAATCAACAAGATTTTATTTTAATAGCTTCTTTTACAAATAACTACCATCATCACGTATTATTTTTTTACCCTACGCACGTGAAAGGATCGAGCTTGACTAGTTCTAGCATACGAGTTTTGACGAACACTAAACGAGCCCGAGCAACGTGACATCAGCTAAGTTTCTAATACAGTGACATTACTGTTAATTTAAAATTTACAATATTATTCAAAATAATATTAATATTAAAATTAATTTTTGATTTAACATTTAAATTAGATTTAAATTCTCAACTTAAAAATAGTTAAAGTTAAAATTCAATTTTTGATTTAAAATTTAAAATATTATTAAAATTTGTATTAATATTAACACTATTGTTACCTGTCATGACCCGCACCCGCTTTTTCGGATACGAGAAGTGTCCAAGCCAGCCTACGCCGCAGAGTCGGCGGTAGAACGCTGTCACGGCCATGATGCTTAAAATTACAAATAATGCTCATTCACAAAAATTAATTTAATTTATAATATTCACAAGTTTTACATTTGCAGAAAAACTCTTACAAATATTGAAATGATACAACTTATCTATCTTGCTAATCTCTAGGTTTTCGGCTGCAAGTACACCCGTAACTCCCAATGCTAAGCGATGCCATAGCTAACCTGAAAAATATTGGTTTCCAGTCAGGAATGGAACGAGTACAATTCACTAAGTGCAGTTTCAATATATGAAAATAACTATACTGCAGAGGTTAGCCTTTAAATATATGATTTGAAAAATAAACACAGAAAGACAAATAAAACTAAACAAAGAAAAATAGTAAATAAATAGAAAGACACTACTCACCGACTGACTAAAGTACCTTTGATATGTGGTCGGTCTCGGGACAATTACACGACACTGTCTACAATATCTACACTGTATAAAGTACACGGTCTACACTTTATAATGTATACAGTCTACACTATATAAAGCAATAATGAAACACTGTCTACACTGTATAAGCAATAATAAATCACGGTCTATACGGTATAATGCAAGAATAAATCACGGTCTATACTGTATACACTGTATAAGGTCAGATCACACATCCTTGGTACTTCACCTACCCGACACGACAAATATAAAAAAATATAAAAGACGGAAATCACATATCTATTGACTAACAATGAGGTATAGTAAAGATCAATATAAAAATAAATAATAAACTGTACTCGCCTGTGGTCCTTTGCTGGTGGAACCGATAATCCAAACCACTCAGTATGCCACAATAGCCAAAACTTGTACAATAGTCTCCGAATGCTGAAAAAGACATTACCAATGTTCTCAGAATAGTCAAAATAGCTAGAATTGCCTGTCCTTAAGTCTATTTCTGGATATAGGGGCAAAACGGTAATTTTGGGTCAAAACGGTATCCGCCGTTGGACCCACTTTGCACCAAAAAGTGTGCCAGAGTCAATGGTCTCTAAAGTCGTCAAACTATATGTCTACGGATTCATTTTGATGATATGAACCCAATCGCATGTCCAAAGTTGGATTCCGGCGGACCGTGCACAAAATCGTCCATTGAGTCGGATCGTGGGACCCGCAAAACGGCGATCCAATCAACTATCTTAGAATTGGACCAAACTTGGCATACAGGACCAGAAAAATGATACGGTCCTATTGACACAATTTTCGTCTCGATCTGACGAACGTGCACAAACTAATTGATAAATTTGTACAGAGGTCGATACTGTAAATTTTGACGGATACGCATCAAATTCGTCGCGCACACGCAACCAATTTGAATTCCGTCAAAGCCCGCACATCCGCGAAGCCATTACGCACCTTTCTATGCTTTCGGTTCGCGACCACGTCGTTCGGATTGGCGGGACGCACGTCGTATCGAAGGATTTTATTGTTTTTAAAACAATTTTTTTTCCTAATCTTTGAAATCTGATTTCTTGGCACGTAGTCAACGAAATCAAATTTTGTAAGTTGGGTTGCAGAGCCCTATAGGTTGTCCTTCACTGTCTTTAATTGGTTCTCGAAATATCCTAATGGTTTGTCCAAAATCTACCTTCCAAAACAAGGTCCAGGATTTGAAATTCTGTCATGTTTCGATAGTTTTTCGATGAACTTTAACTCGATTTCTCTCGAGTTTCGGGTCACTAGAATTTAAACTAATTAATAGGGATTAAAGAGGGTTATATCAAGATCATACCAGAGTTTACGGGACTTAAAACGATCGAACGATCGTTGAGATATCGCGATCCGAAGTTGGCTCCTCGCTCTCAACTGCTGCTGTTCTAGCCTGCATGTGCGCGCGTGCGCGGCCCTGTTACGGCGGTTTTCCTGCGGCCGGGCTACATCGGGGTGGCACGCGCAGATCGGGGGGGTCGCTGGGAGTTAGGGTTTAGGTTTGTTGTAGTTCTCGTGGTGGTGGTAGTTTTATACTCTCGGGTTGGGATATTCGGCTGAGCTGGGATTTCCCTCTCGAGTTGCATGGGGGTGTTTGCAGCTTGTGGGCTTTGGCTCGATTTGGCTTTAGTTCCAGGAGGCCACTGTTCCTGCAAGGGAACAGTGCATGGCCCAATTATTATTTTTTCTCTTTTTTTTCTTTTATATTACAAATGTATATATCACTTTATATAAACATATACATATGTATATACACTAATAAATTCTAAATATATTTATAAAAATCGTATAAAATCCCCAAAATATTTCTAAGATATTTAAATAAATATTTTGTACAATTTTACCTAATATGATTATAACAAGGCTATTAGATAAAATATTAAATAAAAGATAAAGCTAGTAATTAATATGAATACTGAAATTTATATTAAATAAAAAATAATAATAGTAATAATAAATTTTTTGAACCCTCAATAAAAAAACTAAATTATAATCCTATAAAATCTATAAGCTCAATATCTATATATATATTTTATAAAACCCACACACACTTTCACACTATACAGATTTTAATATATATTTTTAATAAAAACCAGAAAACTTATAAATTAAAATTATCGATAAATAAAGTTAACTAAGTAATATTTATAAAAAATTCTAAAAATTGCCCTTTAATTCAAATAAATAAATAAATAATATATTATCATAACTTCGGGAATAGGGGTTACAAATCTACCCACCTTAAAAATAATTTTGTCCTCTAAATTCTAATTCATAACTATTCCTTAAATAGTTTATATCATCCTCCTAGCCATTTTGTAACTACGAAACTGCGAGGACTTTTACCCTCCTTTGGTCACACTACTCCCTCAGAGGTATGTCCCTACAGCTTTATAATCATCCAACTACTTGCTAAAATGCTACCAATAGATATCTACTACTTATGGCCTCTATAATCCTCTCCTGTCTATCAAGCAACCCAAAATCTAACAAGCAAGAAATTTACACAAGTAGCTAAAAAATATTGATAAATTATAATAAGCATGACCATTCGTCGCTCTGCGATAGGAGGGATAGGAAGATAAGGAAGTGTAATCGAGAGCAGTATGAAGTCTCAAGAGCGGTGGAGAGTATTCAATGATATAGATAGAAAAAAAGTTTATGAACCATTGACTTATTTGCTAGATTGGGCTACTCTAGTCCAGTCACTTGCTAAATCGAAGAACCCTTCATTTCTTAGAGGGGCTTACAATCTATGCAATACAGAAGTTCTATTCCCGAAATTAATCTAAACACGGTTCCATAATAGAACGGAATTTGAGAAATCAAGATTGTGATCCTTTCCGTGGTTATTTAAACACACGAGCAAGGGATATAAATGCAATACAAGATCGTATCGCAACTTCCGGTAGATGGAATAAAGGTTACGAATGACTTCACATTCTAAGAGGAGAGACTACATAATAGGGATAGGGACCTATTTCGAATAGTTCGGTTGTATAGTCCCAATATGGTGGTATGTATGGATGGGTTTACTGGGTCTTAATGGGTTCCCTGATTGGACATCAATCATTGGTTGGTTGAATCTTGGATTTCAATCTATATTGACTGGACAAGATCCCAATGATAAAACTATTTCTACTAGGTTAGGGTAACCTAGAATAGGTTTTCACCCAAGTGGTTGAGCTAGTTGCCAGTCAGGTTGGTTAAATAGGTTCTGTAAGCCTTGAAGATGCGCCTTCCGTGACTTTTGTGTTTAAGTAGCACGAGATGACAAAATTGAGTGGCACACTAGTGACATGTGCGTAGTGGCCTTCGAGTCAATCACAACCATATATTGGGTCGAATGAATTGAGTCAAGGTTGAGACTCTAGTAGAAGTCGGAAAGTATACCGGTATTATGGTAAGGGTTATAGCTAGTCCTTTTTACCTGAAAGTCGTACCATAAAAATAGAGTACAAGAGGACGTGTTTGAGTGGGACATGATATACTTAGATGAAGGTGAACTCATCTAGATCTTGTATATAAAATTTGCTGGGAGGTCACAGCTAGTCTCGTGCTCCGAATATAAATGACACGGCCGGGGACACAAAAGGATCTAAATAGAAAGTGGGAGTCCATGGGACACTAATTATCATCATAATAGAATTTATTCTAATCAATCGATATTCCTCGTATATCTCAAAATTTTAGAAGGCTTACAGTCTACTCACCTTAGAAGCTAGGACATGGTTTTAAGAATAATGAGGTTAGAAGAATTTCAAGTCCGGATATTGTACCTCGACTCTTGTTAATAAAGATTAGGGCACGGCGTAACGAGATACGGTAGGTATAAGTCAAGTCAAGGATCTTTCCTCACTAAATAGAAAACGAGTGTGTACAATGACACATGGTCGATAAAATAGAATGATCTACTCGTCCATAGTATACAAGAGTTATCGACGGAGTAACCAACTCTAAGGCACATCATATGAAAAGATTTCTAACAACTGAGTCGTGAGTTTCTATTTGTATCAATCCTACCAGACTATTGTCACAAGGGTTCTAGTGGTATGGGATGTAGTGATCATGTATTGATGTTGACAACTGGTAGATTATAATATGACAGGGTATTTAAGCTATGGTATTGGCTAAGCTAGTGACTGTGGTGTTCCAGTACTAGTTCGGTCTTAATAATAAAATTTACATAACTAGGGTAATATTTGTTGGAAACCAATCTCGGAGTGAGTGTCTACCATAGTCATGGTAAATGATTGTCCTTACCTTTGTCTATCCATCTCATGTCTAAACTATGGCTTTGGTCGAGGAAAAGGTGGGTTAAGGCTTAAGGGTTGCTAGTTAAAGCAAGCTTCCAGCCAATAATTAGAGACTCGCAACATTTGGTTTCTTGAGAACAGATAGTCTCCTAGGTCGGCATTTGACTAAGGGTGAAACCCTAATCATTCTCAAATTCAGATGGCTAGAAGGTCACAATAGCAGTTGAGGGTCGAGAGGAGAACGAGTAACTCAAGGCAAGGTTCTAGTCACATGGCTGGCCAATGGTAGCTACACTTGTGTATACAACTATCATAGCCATGGGGATACTCTGCATCTCTCTACCAATTATGAGCTTTTGTCTTTCCAAATTAGTGAAAGACAAAAACAATAAAGAGTTCAAGGGAGATGTTACTGAATACAATTACGTGATTCAA
Source organism: Iris pallida (assembly GCA_029216955.1). Classification (NCBI taxonomy): domain Eukaryota; kingdom Viridiplantae; phylum Streptophyta; class Magnoliopsida; order Asparagales; family Iridaceae; genus Iris; species Iris pallida. The sequence goes on from JANAVB010014072.1 coordinate 68,677, forward strand.
AGGCGAATGTATAATTCAAGAAGAATTGTTAATACGGTCGCGGATGAGATCCTAGAGATATCTAAATCTCAATCCACGTAGGTTAATCAGAGGGAAAGCGAACCGAGTGCACTACGGTTGATCAGACCGTAAGACATCGATTCTGATTAGACCATATGTTAGTAGGCGTCCCCAATAAACATATGTCTTGAATCAAGCTCGATAAAAGAGTAAGCTTGCAAAACTAGGCTGTAATAGCAGCGTTGGTCAAGATAGTCAAAATACAATTACACATGATTTTTGAAAGGAGTCACAAGTAGTTCGAGTTTTTGTGAAAATCAAAACCTTACTCGGTGTTCTTGCATATACGGTCATCTTACTATCTTCCTATTCATAAGGCCTTGGTCGACTAATGGGTTATGGACCTCCAAATTCTATATTCTAGGTAAACCTATTAGTGTCAGTCAATTACCTCATCAATAGGTCACAAGGACCACGGAATGCTAGGTTGGAAGACATGCTACCCAACTTACAGAACTTTTACTAGTATTGGATTTGGATCTTATGGGACACACAGGGCATTTCCTATCCTCTATAGTGTCCTAAACTTGTAATCATGTCTGAAGTCATTTCACCGAGGATTATGCCTCGCCCGTATACTCTGGCTGTGGTAAACCCTTAGTTTCATAACTCAATTATGATACAAAATCGACTATTTCTTAACTCTATCTAATATTGACTCAAGGTAACTACGATCAAAAGAGGACCACTAGCCAAGTTTTAGCAATATTCTATAACCTATATTTTCTTAAACTAATTTCAACTCTAGGTGTCGTGCCTCGCCAGTGCGCTACTGGCTGCAGTAAATTCATAGTCTCCAAAATTCAAATAAATGGCAACAGTGCGCTACTGTCCTGCCATTATGAGTTAACTAACATTTCTTATATCTGTAAAAATTCATGAGCTTCTAGAGGTTCAAATAAGTTGACTATGAAATAAAGCGTAAGTATCTATCAGTCATAACCCTTAAAATGAAAGATGAACATGGAGGAAATAACTGAAGACAAAAAAATATAAACATTCTAACTATTCTATGTGTATTCAGGCCTTTGAGGAAAAACTTAAATCAAAACTAACACGAGGTTCGTATATGGGTAACATAATCAGAAATTATATAAAAATAATAATTCTTAGGCAAAATAGGAACTAAATAGGCAATTCGGACTAAGATATGAGGATGATATCTAAATAGACAAAGAGAAGGAATTGCATAATTTATCAAGGTTAGATCATTAATTCTAGGAAGCCCTGCCTCACCAAGTGAATAATCTATCCATATTGGATCATATCGTCATATCAAGAGGTAATAGTGTACTTATGGACATCTGACAAACTATCAAAATTAATAACTCCTCATCTAAATTGCATGGCCTAGACTACCTATCGGTAAATTTGTATAAGGGACTCCTAGTCCTAGCCATTCTCTTAAATTAAATTAACCCTAACTTGTGAATGAGCATTTTCTAGTCGCAGGCTCACAATAGTATGACTAACTTAAGTACTATCACGAGTTCGCATGATTTGCGAAGACATACCTGCATGGGCCACCACAAAAAACTTGTCACGACCCGCACCCGCTTTTCGGATACGAGACGTGTACAAGCCAGCCTACGCCGCAGAGTCGGCGATAGAATGCTGTCACGGCCATGATGCTTAAAATCACAAATAATGCTCATTCACAAAAATTAATTTATTTTACAATATTCACAAGTTTTATATTTGCAGAAAAACTCTTACAAATGTTGAAATGATACAACTCATCTATCTAGCTAATCTCTAGGTTTTCGGCTGCAAGTACACCCGTAGCTCCCAATGCTAAGCGACGCCATAGCTAACCTGAAAAATATTAGTTTCCAGTCAGGAATGGAACGAGTACAATTCACTGAGTGCAGTTTCAATATATGAAAATGACTATACTACAGAGGTTAGCCTGTAAATATATGATTTAAAAAATAAACACAGAAAGACAAATAAAACTAAACAAAGAAAAATAGTAAATAAATACAAAGACACTACTCACCGACTGACTGAAGTACCTTTGATATGTGATCGGTCTCGGAACAATTATACGACACTGTCTACAATATCTACACTGTATAAAGTACACGGTCAACACTGTATTGTACACGGTCTACACTGTATAAACAATAATGAAACACTGTCTACACTGTATAAGCAATAATAAATCAGGGTCTACACGGTATAATACAAGAATAAATCATGGTCTACACTGTATACACTGTATAAGGTCAGATCACACATCTTTGATACTTCACCTCCCCGATATGACAAATATAACAAAACATAAAAGACGAAAATCACATATCTATTGACTAACAATGCGGTATAGTAAAGCTCAATATCAAAAACAAACAATAAACTGTACTCGCCTGTGGTCCTTTGCTGGTCCCGTATGTCCAAAGTTGGATTCCGACAGGCCGTGCACAAAATCGTCCGTTGAGTCGGATCGTGGGGCCGCAAAACGACGATCCGATCAACTATCTCAGAATTGGACCAAACTTGGCATACAGGACCAGAAAAATGATGCAGTCCTGTTGGCACAAGTTTTGTCTCGATCTGACGAACGTGCACAAACTAATTGATAAATTTGCACAGAGTCAATACGGTGAATTTCGATGGATACGCATCAAATTCGTCGCGCACATGCAACCAATTTGAATTCCGTCAAAGCCTACATGTCCGCGAAGCCATTACGCACCTTTCGATGCTTTCAGTTCGTGACAACGTCGCCCAGATTGGCGGAACGCATATCGTATCGAATGATTTTATTGTTTTTAAAACAGTTTTTTTCCCTAATCTTTGAAATCCGATTTCTTGGCATGTAGTCGACGAAATCAAATTTGTAAGTTGGATTGCAGAGCCGTATAGGTTGTCCTTCATTGTCTTTAATTAGTTCTCAAAATATCCTAATGGTTTGTCTAAAATCCACCTACCAAAACAAGGTCCAGGATTCAAAATTTTGTCCTGTTTCGACAGTTTTTCGATGAACTTCAACTCAATTTCTCTCGAGTTTTGGGTCACTATAATTTAAAATAATTAGCAGGGATTAAAGAGGTTTATATCAAGATCATACTAGAGTTTACGGACTCAAAACGATCGAACGATCGTTGAGATACCGCGATCCGAAGTTGGCTCCTCGCTCTCAACTGCTGCTGTTCTAGCCCGCCTGTGCGTGCGCGCGGCCCTGTTGTGGCGGTTGTCCGATGGCCTGGCTGCGTCGGGGTGGCACGCACAGACCGGAGGGGTCGCTGGGAGTTAGGGTTTAGGTTTGTTGTAGTTCTCGTGGTGGTGGTGGTTTTATACTCTCGGGTTCGGATGTTCGGCTGAGCTGGGATTTCCCTCTCGGGTTGCATGGGGGTGTTTGCAGCTTATGGGCTTTGGCTCGGTTTGGCTTTTGTACCAGGAGGCTACTGTTCTCGTAAGGGAACAGTGCATTGCCTAATTATTTTTTTTTTTCTTTTCTATTACAAATGTATATCTCTTTATATAAACATATACATATGTATATACACTAATAAATTCTAAATATATTATAAAATCGTAGAAAATCCCAAAATATTTCTAAGATATTTAAATAAATATTTTGTACAATTTTACCTAATATGTTATAACAAGGCTATTAGATAAAATATTAAATAAAAGGTAAAGCTAGTTATTATGACTACTGAAATTTTATATTAAATAAAAAATAATAATAGTAATAATAAATTTTTGAACCCTCAATAACAAAACTAAATTGTAATCCTATAAAATATAAGCTCAATATCTATATATATTTTATAAAATCCACACACACTTTCACACTATGCAGATTTTAAATATATTTTTAATAAAAACCAAAAAACTTATAAATTAAAATTATCCAAAAATAAAGTTAACTAAATAATATTTATAAAAATTTCTAAAAATCACCCTTTAATTCAAATAAATAAATAAATAATATATTATCAAAACTTCGGGAAGAGGGGTTATATTACTGGATCCTATTTTGTTCGACCGGTAGCCCATCGGTTCAGAATAATATAGTTCAATGCGGCCGATTTGACCCATACCTGCAGAACCCCAAATTCAATTGATCAAATCAACAAGTTTTTATTTCAATAGCCTTTTTTACTAATAACTACCATCATCATGTATCATTTTTTACATTACGCACGTGAAAGGATCGAGCTCGACTAGTTCTAGCGTACGATTTAGACGAACACTAACCGAGCCGAGCAACGTGACGTCAGCTAAGTTTCTAATACAGTAACATTACTGTTAATTTAAATTTACAATATTATTCACAATAATATTCATATTAAAATTAAAAATTAATTTTTGATTTAACATTTAAATTAGACATAAATTCACAACTAAAAAATAGTTAAAGTTAAAATTCAATTTTTGTTTTAAAATTTAATATTATTGAAACTAGTATTAATATTAACACTACTGTTACCGGACCATATTTTGTTCGACTGGTAGCCCATCGGATCGAAATATAGTTCGATGCGGCCGGTTTGACCCACATGCAGAACCCCTGATTCAATTGATCAAATCAACAAATTTTTATTTCAATAGCTTCTTTTAATAATAACTACCATCATCACGTATATTTTTATACTACGCACGCGAAAGGATCGAGCTCGATTAGTTCTAGCGTACGAGTTTAGACGAACACTAACCGAGCGCGAACAATGTGACATCAGCTAAGTTTCTAATACCGTGACATTACTACTAATTTAAAATTTATAATATTATTGAAACTAATATTAATGTTAAAATTAATTTTTGATTTAACGTTTAAATTATATTTAAATTCACAACTTAAAAATAGTTAAAGTTAAAATTCAATTTTTGATTTAAAATTTACAATATTATTGAAAGTTGTATTAATATTAACACTACTGTTACCGGACCATATTCTGATCGATTGGTAGCCCATCGGTTCGGAATGATATAGTTCAATGCGGTCGATTTGACCATACCTGCAGAACCTTCGAATTCAATTGTTTAAATCAACAAGTTTTTATTTCAATAGCTTCTTTTAATAATAACTACCATCATCACGTATCATTTTTTACATTACGCATGCGAAAGGATCAAGCTCGACTAGTGCTAGCATACGAGTTTAGACGAATAATAACCGAGCCCGAGCAACGTAACATCAGCTAAGTTTCTAATACAGTGACATTACTGTTAATTTAAAATTTATATTATTCAAACTAATATTTATATTAATATTAATATTAAAATTAATTTTGATTTAACATTTAAATTAGATTCAAAATCATAACTTAAAAATAGTTATAGTTAAAATTCAATTTTTGTTTTTAAATTTATAATATTATTGAAACTAGTATTAATATTAACACTATTTACCGGACCATATTTTGTTCGAATGGTAGCCTATCGGTTCGAATGATATAGTTCGATGCGGCCAGTTTGACCCATATCTGCAGAACCCCCGAATTCAATTGATCAAATCAACAAGTTTTATTTCAATAGCTTTTTTTTACTAATAACTACCATCATCACGTATCATTTTTTAATTACGCACGCGAAAGGATCGAGCTCGACTAGTTCTAGCGTACGAGTTTAGACGAACACTAACCGAGCCCGAGCAACGTGACATCAGCTAAGTTTCTAATACAGTGATATTACTGTCAATTTAAAATTTAATATATTCAAACTAAAATTAATTTAAAATTAAAATTAATTTTTGAATTTAAAATTTAAATTATATTTAAATTCACAACTTAAAAATAGTTAAAGTTAAAATTCAATTTTTGATTTAAAATTTACAATATTATTGAAACTAGTATTAATATTAACACTATTGCTACCGGACCATATTGGAGAGTGGTGCCGGAGGGGCCAGCTGTCATGCCCCGATTCGGGGAATCGCTCGCTTACTTCGATTTACGTCGAATCGATCGTCCTCGCTAAGGCGTGATGTCGTACAAGTCTGGAGTTGCACTTGTACAAGTCTGGAGTTCCACAGTTACAAAAAATTGAGTAAGCGAAATAGGAAGAAAAATATTCATTTATTGATGATTGTAGTCAGAATACAATTTTTCTCGATAATATTTGAAATGCCTTTTCGGCTGCATTGATTCATGAAAAGGAGTACATCTGATAGGCTGCCATGAAATAACTTTCCCTTCCATACATCATGCCCCTTTAGTAGTTTGAAATATAAGCAGCCATCTTTGAAAACTGCAATACTTTGTGCGTCTTTAGGGAAAAACAACTTGAAAGGAAACAGCAGTTCAGAAAGCTTTAGTTGTGATGTGCGCCCGAGCCTTCTCCAGTACCTGTAGAGGAGGGGTCAGCACATTATAACAATGTGCTGGTGAGCCCCGTTGGACCACTCAGCTAAAAATTTATTAATGACAAGTATTTTAACACATGAGATCATTATGGAACAGGCAACATTCGAGGCAACATGATATTACATAAAAATAATATTTACTTTACTATCGGCCGAATCCAGCAATCCTGCATAAAATTACAGGATAATGATAGTACTTACCACCCCTACATAAGACATTGATTAGCATACATTCTCACAATATGACCACTGGTGTTGTTAAACCATATGGACTCTTTTCATTCATTTGTATTTGGGACTTCATGTAATGAGATGACAGCACAGTAGGGAGCTAGCCTCTATGATGCCTCGCATTACTCATGCTCCCAAAGCACTTCATTATTTCCTCCTAGGCCAAATCGGTTCCGGTGCCCCGGTACCGTTCGAGGAAATTATTCAATCCTTGTATACAAGTTGTCCATGGTCAGGCGAATGTGTCTGACTCGATATACACAGTGTGTATAGAATATTTGAAGTAATAGGCAACATGATCATTCTTAGCATTTCATAACCATCATTCTATGCATCAATTATTTTAGTTCAGTATTCAGTTCATTGCAGTACAATCAATTCATTCAATGTTCGTTCTCTAGCTTCTTAGTGGTATTGACTTGTGGCATTAGCATCTTGATATCGATCAACGGATGTTGCAAAACAATTATTTAGCTGGCATGAAGGAATAGCGAGAGGGACAATACCACCACAGAGATCCACACTCACCAATTAGAGAATCGTAGAGAGAGAGAGGAACGCTTGCGTGCTTAGCCTTCCGTCATGCGTCAGTCTGCAATGGCACCAAAAGTTTGATTAATACTCCGTATCGTTATGTTCTTTTCTCTCAGTTTTCAAGAATGAATGCTATGCAAATCGATGAAACGGGTAAGAATCAAATTATCAAAAATTATTCAGAAAAGCATCCATCAAAACCAAGCAACAAAACCAGCAGCAAAACATCCAGACAAAACTCTTGGACGCATTTCAAGAGAAATCAATCCATTATTTGGAAAGGTTCTTATGCACTTGTCCGTGATCGACTCGATGCCGATGGTAAGTTTCCCCAATACTCGATTCCGACCGAGTTGATCAAGCCACAAGCCTTACATAGTGAACCGCTAGGAGCGGGGCACTACATAATATACCACTAAGAAAAAGTTTCGTCCTCGAAACTTAAAGCAAAAGTCCTACCTCAAAATTATCAAACAGCGAGGGGTATTTCACCCGATCTCCTCCTCTAGTTCCCATGTCGACTCCTCGACAGCGTGGTTCCGCCATAGCACGTTGACTAAAGACATTGTCCGATTCCGTAAAACTTTCTCCTTTATGTCCAAAATTTGGACAGGCTCTTCAGTATAGGATAGGTCAGCGGTCAGCTGCAACTGATCGAAGTTTACTACGTGACTTGGATCATGCACGTACTTCCACAGTTGGGACACATGGAAGACATTGTGCACATCAGCCAGTATCGGAGGTAGTGCAAGTCGATAAGCCACTGAGGCTACCTTCTCCAAAATCTCGAATGGTCCAACGAATCTCGGACTCAGCTTTCCTTTCATCCCAAAGCATACACCTCGTATGGGTGTGACCTTCAAGAATACATGATCACCCGTCGTGAATTCAAAGGTCGTTGATGTACATCCGTATAACTCTTCTGTCGACTTTGAGCAACTTTAAGTCTTTCTCGAATTAAGCGGATTCTCTCGACGACCGTTCCACAAGTTCTGGTCCGAGGACTTGCCGTTCATCGACTTCATTCCAGCATATCGGTGATCGACATTTTGTCCATACAAGGCTTCGTACCGGGCCATTTGGATACTTGCCTGATAACTGTTGTTATAGGCAAATTATACTAATGCAAGATGTGCATCCCAATTTGTCTTCGAATCGAGCACGCACAATCCAACATATCCTCAAGAATCTGATTTACTCTCTCTGTCTGACCATTAGTCTGTGGATTGTATGCCGTACCGAAGTTCAACTTGTGCCCAATGCTGAGTGCAGACTTATCCAAAATCGTGACAAGAATCTTTCGCCTCTATCCGACACTATAGAAGCTGGCAACCTATGTAATCGGATAATTTCATTTATGTAGACCTGAGCCAACCGTTCTACGCCCCACGTAACTTTGATGGAAGGAAATGAGACAACTTGGTTAATCTATCCACGATAACCCAAATCGCATCATTTCCTTCTGAGTTCTTGGCAAACCGACTATAAAGTCCATACAGATATCATTCCACTTCCACAGTGGAATAGCCAAATTTTGTAGTTCTTCGCCTGGCCGTTGATGTTCGTCCTTCACAAGCTGACAAGCCAAGCATTGTGACACAAATAGCGCCACATCTTTCTTCATACCATGCCACCGAAATGTTGAGCAGATCCTTGTACATTTTCGTACTTCCGGATGCAAAGAATACTTCGCGAAATGAGCCTCGGTCAGTATTTCTTCCGGAGCTCATCATCCTTAGGAACGCACAGTCTTTCCTTGATACGAATGGTGTCATCTTCAACTGTAAAGTCGGATGCCTTTCCTGCTAGAATCAACTCGCGTATCCTCTACAAAACGGATCGTCCTTCTGAGCAACCTTAATCCTTCCCTGGAGGCTCGGCTCAATCTGCAACTGAGCCAACTGTACATTCTGTGGACGGATTCTGAACTCGATACCTATCGCTTTAAGATCTAGTAGTACCTCTTTTGCTATTGTTAGTGAACCAATGAATTTTTGACTCAAGGCATCAGGTACCATATTTTCTTTACCCGGCGTGTAAGAGATTGTCAAGTCATAATCTTTGATCAATTCTAACCAGCGTCGCTGCCTCAAATTCAATTCCTTCTGCGTGAATATGTACTTCAGGCTTTTGTGATCGTGATGATCTGCAGGACACACCATAAAGATAGTGTCGCCACAATTTCAACGCGAATACAATCGCCGCCAGTTCTAAGTCATGAGTTGGGTAATTCTTCTCATGCTGTTTGAGTTTTCTCGACGCATATGATATTGTCTTCCCACGTTGCATGAGAACACATCCCAAACCAAGTACCGATGCGTCACTATAGATCTGAAATCCCTCAGAGCCTTCTGGAAGTGCTAAAATTGGAGCTGTGACGAGCCGCTGCTTGAGTTCTTAAAAACTACTCTCACAGTCGTCGGTCCACTTAAATACGACTCCCTTATGAGTTAGGTGAGTCAAAGGCGAAGCGATTCTTGGAAAGTCTTTCACAAACCTACGTAGTACCCGGCTAAACCAAGGAAACTTCGTATCTCACTAGCTGATACAGGCTGTTTCCAGTCTATAACTGCCTTAATCTTCTTTGGGTCAACGAAAACGCCTTCGACCGAAACAACATGCCCTAGGAATGACACGTTGTTCATCCAAAATTCGCACATACTTAGTTTTGCATATAGCTGATTATCCTGCAGCGTCTGAAGTACCTCACTCAAGTGTTCGACATGAGTCTCCCTGTCCTTTGAGTAGATCAAGATGTCATCGTTGAACACAACAACAAACTTGTCTAAGAACGGTCGAAACACTCTATTCATTAGATCCATAAAGGCTGCTGGAGCATTAGTCAAATCGAATGGTATAACCAAAAACTCATAGTGTCTGTATCTCGTACGGAATGCTGACTTAGGGACGTCTTCGGGTCTGATCTTCAACTGATGGTATCCAGAACGATGATCGATTTTTGAAAACACGGTCGCCCCTTGTAGCTGATCGAACAGATCATCTATCCTTGGCAAGGGATACTTGTTACGGATGGTTGCCTTAGTCAGTTCTCTGTAATCTATGCATAGCCGCATCGTCCCATCCTTCTTCTTACAAACAGCACTGGAGCTCCCCATGGAGATACACTTGGGCGAATGTATCCCCGGTCTAGCAATTCTTGTAGTTGTACCTTTAGTTCCTTTAATTCTGCCGGAGCCATCATGTACGACGCCTTTGATATCGGACGAGTATTCGAAATATATCAATTATGAATTCAATTTCTCTATCCGGCGGCATTCCAGGTATCTCGTTCGGAAACACATCGGAGAACTCTGTCCAATTTCGATCTGATTCGAGCCTACACTCTTCATCCGAGTGTCTTGAACAGAAGAGAAATCCCTCACACTGAGTACAGCATATGCCTTGCTGTAACTGTCGATATTACCATGGGTCCTTGGAACACTGAACCGCACGAGTAAGAGAACTCTGATTCACCGGTTAGGCGAAACACAACTCTCTTATCCGTACAGTTGATTGTTGCATGACAGGCGCTGAGCCAGTCCATTCCCAAGATAATATCGTACTATTTGATGTCGAGTACAATTGCATCCAGAGATAAAGTCTTGCCTCCAATTTTAATGTAGCCGTCCCTGCAAATCAAAGTTGCAGGCATATCTACTCCCGAAGGAGTGCTAACACACAAAGCTGTCTTTAGTTGAGTCATACAAAATTTATTTTCGTTGCAAAATTAGACGAGATAAAGCAATGAGTAGCACCAGAATCAAAAAGTACTCTTGCAGGTGTGCCTTTGTACAGTAACGTACCTGTTATTACATTCTCTGCGGTCTGGGCCTCTGCTTGAGTCAAAGCATAAACCCTTGCTTGCGCACCTTATTGTTGATTCGGTGCATTCCCAGTTGAAGCTGGTAAGGCTAGTGGCGCTTGGCCACGATGCTGGTTGTTATATTGGCCCCGGTTCTGATTGTTGTTATGCCCACGATACTGATTGTTGTTATTCTGCCCACGAGGAGGATACTGATTCCCTCCTCTATTTCTGTAGTCAGCTTCCTTATGGCCCTGTTCGCCACATTTGAAACACTTAACCCGACAATCTTCAGATCGATGTCCCCAACGGTTACATGCTTTACAACGTTCCGCATGTTGAGACCCCCTATTGTCTCCCGTTGTGATGCTTAGGTGCATCGTTCCTGCTAGCTAACGAAGGTCGTTTCTGATTATTGATTCCTTGGTTGCTCTGCGTTGTCCTACGACTAGCCGGCTGATGAAATCTCTCCATATCGAGAGCTGTCTCGTACGCCTCCGGTAAGACGTACATTTTCGACTTAGCACATCCCGCTGCAGGCCCTCATTCAAGCCTTCACGAATCTTCCTCGCTTGGCATCGTCATTCGGTACCATGTACCCAACGAATGCGACTCTCTTCAAAAATTCTGTCTCGTAGTCATCCACTGACATACTGCCTTGTCGGAGTGCTACGAACTCATTCTCTTTCTGTTGACGGACAGCTGGTGGAATGAATTGCACAATAAAGCCTGCTTGAAGGTCTTCCAAGAGATCTTCATATCCTAATTATTCCCGCAAAGTGCCTGTCTCTGCGAAGTCCACCATTCCTGGGCCATGAGACAAAGTTGTACAGCAGTACACTCTACTCTCTTGCTGCCTTGTATCTCCAGCATTCGAAAGTAGCCCTCAAGTGTGTTCAAGAAGCCCATCACCACATCTGGCTTCGCTCCTATTGAACTCAGGCGGGTCGCAGTTCTTGAATTCGGAGAACTTGAAGCTCGATCTCTTCCGTGTCGGTATTTCAGGTTTCTCTGCCGGCACTTCTACAGTCTCGGTTGCTGCGGCCTTTGCAGTAACATTGGAATCGACCGTCAACTTGGTGACAATCTGAGATAGATTATCCACTTGCTTTTGTTGAGCATCTAGTTGCTCCTGAAACTGATACCGAAGCTGCTCTTGAAGTGCGCGATATTGAGCTTCGCTCTGCTTTCTCTGAGCCTCCATTTGTTTAATCAGTTTCTCCATTGGGTCAGACGATGAATTTGCCTTTGTGCTATAACCTTTGGTCATTCTACAACAAAGAAATAATTCCATTAGCACTCATAAAATATTTATGGACTTATTGTATGGAACATTATTTCATGCCAGCGCTATCGACACATCAATCAAGAAAATTTGCATCAAGACTTCTTTATGAAAACATTTTCAAAATCCGAGGAAGTGAAACCGTGCTCTGATACCAACTTGTCACGCCCCGATTCGGGGAATCGCTCGCTTTGCTTCGATTCACGCCGAATCGATCGTCCTCACTAAGGCGTGATGTCGTACAAGTGGATTTGTACTTGTACAAGGCTAGAACATGCACATTTATATCATTTCAAAACATTTGAAAATATGCCACAGGTGCGGAAATATTGAGTAAGCGAAATAGGAAGAAAAATATTCATTTTATTGATGATTGTAGTCAGAATACAACTTTTTCGATAATATTTGAAATGCCTTTTCGGCTACATTGATTCATGAAAAGGAGTACATCTGATAGGCTGCCATGAAATAACTTTCCGTTCATACATCATGCCCCTTTAGTACTTTGAAATATAAGCAACCATCTTTGAAAACCCGTAATACTTTGTACGTCTTTAGGAAAAAACAACTTGAAAGGAAACACAGTTCAGAAAGCTTTAGTTGTGATGTGCGCTCGAGCCTTCTCCAGTACCTGTGGAGGAGGGGTCAGCACATTATAATAATGCGTGGTGAGCCCCGTTGGCCCACTCAGCTAAACTAATATTTTATTAATGACAAGCATTTTAATACATGAGATCATTATGGAACAGGCAACATTCGAGGCAACATGATATTGCATAAAAATAATGTTTACTTTACCATCGGCCGAATCCAGCTATCTTGCATAAAATTACATGATAATGATAGTACTTACCGCTCCTGCATAAGACATTGATTAGCATATATTCCCACAATATGACCACTGGTGTTGTTAAACCATATGGACTATTTTCATTCATTTGCATTTGGGACTTCAAGGTTATGAGATGATAACACAGTAGGGAGCTAGCCTCTATGATGCCTTGCATTACTCATGCTCCCAAAGCACTTCATTATTTCTTCCTAGGCAGAATCGGTTCCGGTGTCCCGGTACCGTTCGAGGAAATTGTTGCTCAATTCTTGTATACAAGTTGTCCATGGTCAGGCGAATGTGTGTCCGACTCGATATACACAGTGTACATAGAATATTTAAAGTAATAGGAAACATGATCATTCTTAGCATTTCATAACCATCATTCTATGCATCAATTCATTTCAGTTCAGCATTCAGTTCATTGCAGTACAATCAATTCATTCAATGTTCGTTCTCTAGCTTCTTAGTGGTATTGACTTGTGGCATTAGCATCTTGATATCGATCAACGGATATTGCAAGACAATTATTTAGTTGGCATGAAGGAATAGCGAGAGGGACAATACCACCACAGAGATCCACACTCACCAATTAGAGAATCACAGAGAGGGAGAGGAACATTTGTGCGCTTAGCCTTCCGTCACGCGTCAGTCTGCAATGGCACCAAAAGTTTGATTAATACTCCGTCTCGTTATGTTCTCTTCTCTCAGAATTCTCAAGAATAAATGCTATGCAAATCGATGAAACGGGCAAGAATGAATTAAATCATCAAAAATTATTCAGAAAAGCATCCATCAAATCCAAACAATAAAACCAGCAACAAAACATACAGAGAAAACTCTTGGACGCATTTCAAGAGAAACCAATCCATTAGTTGGAAAGGTTCTTATGCACTTGTCCGTGATCGATTCGATGCCGACGGTAAGTTTCCCCAATACTCGGTTCCGACCGAGTTGATCAAGCCACAAGCCTTACATAGTGAACCGCTAGGAGCGGTACTACACCAGCAATCCGCAGAGATTAGTTGACTGTAAAGAAGCTCGTGGCTCGTAGTATGGGAATTCTATTGTCCTTCTCTGCGTACAAGCTCGACGAAGCCGCCTTCTCTTTTGCATGTTATAGGCCTGTGCAAAATTTTATTTTGTCTTATTCTAATACTTTTTTTTCTATTACAAAATTTTATGTATACTTGGTTAATTTCTATTGATGTTTTCCTATTTTTATAATATAGTAGAAAATTTCTAAGGGTGCTGCACATTCCGAAGTGCGACGTGAGTGATAAAACTTTCGTGAGACACTTGGAGTTTCTTCCAGTGCTGGAAGAACTCGAGATTAGCTACTGCCTCTATATTACGTCGACTGAAATATTTTTCGTCGGCAAGTATTGCCACCGTCTGGTCAAGCTGAGGAGGAACATGCCCCCTCCATATTTTATGGTCAGGAACAGCATTTTTTTGAAATTTATTATAAGTCTTCTTAGATTTAGAGTCTGTAAAAAAATTTACCTTCTCGCCATCCTTTGACTTATTTGATGATAGCGATTCCTCTTCGTCTTCCTCTCCTAATGAGGATTCAGAATCCTCAGAGTACTCTGATGACTCTTTATCCGTTGCCACCTTTGCCTTCGCTCTAGTATGCCTTCAATCTTTATAAGTTTAGTCTTCGGACTCTGTTTCGAAGGTAAATTTTCTTTCTTTGTCATTCCCTGTGATTTTTTGCTTTTTTACAGGTGGCTTAGCTTGCTCTGGCTCACAATCATCTGATGCCTTTTCCGCTGACGCCTCTGCCGATTCCGCAGCTGTCGCTGCCGCCTCCGCCGCTCCCATTACGGCCTCTGCCCGGGCGGCCTCCTCTGCCCTAGCATCCTCCTCTGCCCTTTCGGCCTCTGCCCCAGCGGCCATAATCTTGGCTTTTGCCGCCCTTGCGACCTCTGCCCTTCCAGCGTGTATCGCATCCCTTCGTGGATTCCCCTTTGGAAGTCGTTTCATCGACGACATTTTGATAATTTTAAGCAGTTATTTTGGGAGGATTTGGAGAGGGTTTGGAAAAAGTTGAGGAAAAGTACAATTCTTTGAAAACCCTAACAATCGGTTGCTGTAATTAACATCCACAGTGGAACTAGTTTCAAGTAATATATGACATTGAGAAGTGGAAACTATGACTAGTGTTGAGTCTCAAATTTTTAAGAGCACGACCCTTCGGATTATGAGACCCAAATTTGAAAAACTAATTTGTATGTACTTCAAAAGAGTATAAGACACTCAAAGTTGTCTTTTATTTTTTTGCATATATTTAAAAAGAACTATTTACAAAACTAAAATATTGAAATACTAAAAGCCAGATATTGTAAGTACCTAACTACCCTAATAGAATATATACTTCTTGTATGGAATAGACATGCAGGGAAAATATTTTATTTCCATGGAAAATATTTTTTTGCCATTTTCAGTAAGGCTGTGTTTGATTGGCTTTTTTTCCATGGAAAATATTTTCATCACAAATTTTCCACCAATTGTACTGTTTGGTAGCTTATATTTTCCATGGAATTATTTTCCAAAAAGCTATCATTTTCCATATTTTCTTCTAAAATGGTGGAAAATAAAACTTGACCAACCCATATTTTCCATGAAAAATAACTATTTTCGTGGAAAATAATGACAATCAAACACCCAAATTACGTATTTCAAGGAATTTTCTAAAATTCTATGGAATCTTTTTCCCAGAAAAATAATTTCATGTAATTAATTTATTTTTCACATATTTTCCACCTTGCAATCAAACACACAATATTTTATACCGATTTTTGTAATTAAAATTGTTACTTCAAAAATAAATAAAATAATTATCATTAAATAATGGATTTGACGACAAGAACTTGTCACTGGCAGCGTAATCAATTGTATGACGTAACAAGACTTGATGGGCCGGCAGCAAAAACCAAATTTACTTAACAAAATAATATTTATTGAAATCCCAGCTTCTTCGCCGGAACATTCTCTCGACGAGGGAGACAAGAGGAGGAAAACTGAACAAAAATTGAACAAAACAAACAGAAAAAGAAGAGGTCTAGGTAGACCCCTCACTGGCCTCGTGAAGGACCTGTACAAAGTCCTCCAGGGTGCACAAACCCGTATGATGGAGGAGGCGACGTAGGCCTTCCCTCTTCTCCAGAGTCTGCCGTTCCTCCGAGTGATCGGCAGTATGTTGAAGTTGGGCGCCGAATCGAGAGGTTAAGCAATGACCTCAAGGGACAACCCAAAGGAGGAGGGAAGTCAGCAGCCTCGGCGAGCCTGTCCATTTTTGGCTGCTTCTTCTGTGCTTCAGCGGCCGCATAACTCTCTGGCCAAGGTTCCCAACCTAGAGATTTTTTTGGAGCCATGTTTAATGTGCAACCTACCATATGAATGGGGATACAAGTAGTTATATATACACGTTTCCCTAACCAACTCTTCATATTCCTAATTGGGAAACATGGGGGTATTCAATTGACTTAAATAAATACTGAATACTACCATTTTTATCAAATGTAAGTCCCAGCTTAGTTGGTTGTGTTGTTTGGCTTTTACATAAAAGGCCTAGATTCGAGTCTGGTGTGTGGATTCTGTAGAATTTTTTATTGTTATCATTTTTTGGGTGTTATTATATGCTTTTAACAAACTATGGTACATTAGGACGGGGAATGGCCATTCTCCGTGCTTTTATCACGGAGAATGGCCACTCTCCGGACTTTTAACAAAGTATGGTACATTTAAGACGTGGAATGTTCAAGTATCTCATTCATCTTTCATCAAATGTAAGTCCCAACTTAGTTGGTTGTGATGTTTGTCTTTTACATGGAAGGCCTAGGTTCGAGTCTGGTGTATGGATTCTGTAGAATTTTTTATTGTTATCATTTTTTAGGTGTATTATATGCTTTTAACAAAGTATGGTACATTTAGGACGGGGAATGGCCATTCTCCGTGCTTTTAACACGGAGAATAGCCATTCTTCGTTTTAACAAAGTATGGTACATTTAGGACGGAGAATGTTCAAGTATATACAAATATTAATCCTAATTTATTATTTTGAGTCCGATCTATATAAAGATTTAATGTAATGCAAATCAAATTAACAATATAATATTATAAAATTTAAGAATTTTAATTATAATCAAATTTAATTTGTTCTAATACACAAAAAATCTGAATATGATTAATCTAAACTAATTTTGGGTCCTTTTCTTTTGCAGCCTATAATAATACAAGAACCTTGTTAAAAATATGAAAACACATTTTTCGATCTTAGCCCACACATTTAGCTCGCATTATAAACATTTATGACACTGTTAAAAAATATTAGATTCAATCATAATCATATATAGTCTTATAATTTAGCACACAGATAGCCTTGCAATGAATAAGAATCATTTAATATTAACAGTCAGAACAATCATATGATATTTTGTAATCCAACTACGGTTTATCCTAGTTCAAGTGAATCATCATTCTCCTCCTATGGGTTCTGATCCTCGAAGGGATCCGTTACAAAATCTACCAAACCATGTACTTGAGGTCCCCATCTAGTCGCACATTCTAGCATCCTCTTAGGTCGAGTACGCGAAGATCCGTTACTCCGTCATAATAGCTCTCAGCCTATTGTCGTCGAACATGCCAAACTTTACCTCGAGGTGCTCGAGACGCAGCATCGAAGAGGCCACGGCCATGGCCTCTGACTTGTCGAAGGTGTCCTTCTTGAATCCCTTCATGATCATGAAATACGGAGGTGGCATGTTCCTCTCCAGCGTAACTAGACGTTGGCAACAACTTCCGAGGAGTTCGATGCCCTTGGATGTAATGTGGAGGCACTAGCTGATGTCGAGTTCTGTCAGAACCGAAAAAACTCTAAATGTTCCTCCAATTTTATCACTCACATTGCTCATTGGCATTCGCAGGACCCTTAAAAATTTTCTATGTATTATAAATAGTGGTATAACCAGGAAAATAAAAAATTAAAATTAACAACTTATAACTTATGAAAGAAAATAGATTAAAATATCGCGTACTGGCCTTGAGGAAGTAAATGAGAAGGCCTCTTTGCCGAGTTTGTAAACAGAGAGGGTGGTTAGATTTCCCTCACTGCCCGCCACTAGCTTGTTCACCGCCTCGTCAATTTTGAGGTTAGGTTAACCCTGCGGCACCACTGGGTCAACTTAATATTCGACCAGAAAGCAGGTACAGTAGAGCACCTTCCACCACGACCAGCAAACGAAAGACAAGCGGACGAGCTCTTCAGACGACATATCTGTTAGTACCAAAACCATGGGTAGGATCTCTTGGGGATGTTGGTCCATCCGCAAATGTAGGTTTTGCTTTTCTCCATTTTGAGACTGTTCTGAAGGGTTCTGAATTTTAAATAGTTTGGCTGTTTAGTTTGGTTTTGAATCTATATAAATTGGTTTTGAAGGCTGGTAAAGATGAATAATTTGGCTATTTGGTTGTATAAATAGCTTTTAAAGGATTGTGAAAAAGAAACCAATATTTTGTCTCCCTCGGGCCACTCTTCTTGTATAAATGTCTACCACCATTAATTATGGTGAATGGCACTGATACCGTAAATATGAGTCAATTTGTACTGCCAAAATTCATTTTGAAGAAGGTAAAATGTCATCATTGTGTGGGAGAAACGTCGAAATCTCTTGAATATGATTACACTGAGATGTTGTATTAATGTTAAGAGTTCATTTTTGTTCACCCACAAATACTAGGGTGTTTGTTCACCCTCTACTAAAAAATTTGACATGTATCAAATCAAAGGTGAAAACCACTTTGGTGGGTGAACAAAACCACTTCCAAAGTGGTTTTGTATGGATGAAATGAACTCCAAATGAGTTCAATACTCGTATTAATCACTAATACAGTCAGTATTAGGGCTATTTGTACCGTCAAAATTCGTCTTCACATGGTCTAAGAATATTAATTGGATAATTTTGCAATTTCTCCAAATGAAGGATATCAATAGATCAGATGATACCCAGACTAAGAACATTAATAACACTTTAACACTAATAAGCCATTGCATTGAGGATAAAATACTGATATCATATAAATATGAAAAATACAAAGAAATGCATGCATGCATGCTAATGTCAGAAGAACCATTCATCCCAGGACTGATTTATGAGATCTAAACCACTATAGATCTCGTATCCACGTTCCCCTGGGATTACATCATCAAAGGGTCGTTTAAACATCTGTATTAGATCACAAATTTTCCTGAGGTCGTCATTGATGTGCACATTGAAGCACCCACGTATGTCGAACACGCGAAGACCCTTGCAGTTCTATATGATAGATCTCAACGTGTCCGTTGAACATGCCTGAGCCTATCT
>JANAVB010014073.1:0-13600 GCA_029216955.1 Iris pallida
ATATATATATATATATATATTTTTATATATATTATATATATATATATATATATATTATATATATTATATAATATATAATATATATATATAAAATATATATATATATATATATGAGTTTTAGCAATACAAACCCTAATTTCTTCCACCTCCATCCTCTCCTCCTTTCTCCACCCGCGTCCACCTCTCCCGGCGAGCGCGCTCAGCCTCGTACGCCGCAACGTAGCCACACGACAGCAGTCCCGCGACGACGACAAACAAAACAACAACAACGACAAACAGAATCAACACCAAGGTACCTAACTTTACCGTGCGATTTTCTCTCAATTCTTGTTCGTTTTTAGATTCGTAAATTCGTGTAGAAAGCCCACATGACCCTCTTCGAGATCCCCCAGGTGGATTTTGACATGGCCATCCAACTTGCTCGAAAAATCGGGACGAAGTTGGAGAAAAACCACTTTTCTGAAATATTAAAAACTGTTTCAAAACACCAACTTGTCGGCCACTTTTCTCGCTGTCCATTAAATTTTCGCAAAAACTAATTGAAGAAAGTCAAATACAACCTAACCTAGATTGTAAAGCACATTTTGGATTCATATTTATCTAGTATGTAGAGAGTTACATGTTGTTAATATTTTTCGAAAAACTGTAAATTCTGTTTTCAAAAAGTAGAGAAACACCCAGATACGGCGTCCATCCCGACAAACCGAGCGACATGGTCGTGCACTGTACGCATCAAAAGGTGCGTATGGATGTTTTGACGTGTGGGAACTGACGGAACTCGATTTCGTTGCATGTGTGCGACGAAATCAGTACGTATCCGTCGAGATACCCCGTATCGATCCTTTGCAAATTAAGTCAACTTTGTGCACACTCATCATATCACGATGAAACATGCGCCATTGGACTTAAAATTTCTCTGGTCCTGTGAGCCAAGTTTGGTCCGATTCTGAGACCGTTGATCGGAACGCTATTTTGGCGGGCCCACAATCCCACTCAACGGACAATTTTGTGCACAGCCCCCCAGAATCCAAAATTGGACATACCGTTGGGTTCATCTCATCAAAATAAATTCGTAGACATATAGTTTGACGATTTAGAGACCGTAGGTTCTGGCGCGTATTTCGGTACAAAGAGGGTCCAACGGCGGACATCGTTTTGACCCAAAATTATGATTTTGCCCCTGTTCCAAATTTAACTTTTGGACAGGCGTTTCCTAGGCATATCTTATATTCCAAACTCGTTCATGATATTTGTTGCAGCATCCGGAGTCATCTGCGGCATTTGCTTTTCTTGCTTCATCTATTGGTCTGTTCGAGCTACTGGATTATTCTCTTTTGCACATAACCTCAGGCAAGATACCTTGCCTTTACTGTTTAATTTCTTGATCAATATCATGCATTCTTTCTTATTTTTGTTCTTACAAAATTATATATAGATGCAAATTATTATACTTTATGCAATTGGCTTAGAGTTAAGGGACCACCATATGTTTAGTGCATCTCATAAACTGTCACGAAGTGCCACGGAGTGTTTGAGTTGTGAGTCGCATATAGATTCGGACTTGCGTGCTGACTGATTATTGGTGTGTACAGGCCGTGCGTTAGGATATAACTGCCAATAGATTGTGTAGAAGACTTGGCAGTTATTAAGGATTAAACAGTATCGTGGAGTCGACGCATGTATAGTATCATTGGGGGAGGGGACAGTTATTAGCGTAGGGGCTACATTTATTTTTACACATATTTTGGGCCGAGGGTGACTCTCATGAGCACTACCTTCTGCCCAGGCCGATAGTGTCTTGGATGAGCGCTACTTGACGGCCACTCTCTATTACTTGCTTGTGTGAATCCGTTACAGCCCCTGCGTAGAACGTTGTCCTCAAACTGCATATCACATAGGATGATTAGAAACCTTTACTCATGCATACTTTTCTGTTGTTCTTTATTATTCAGTTTATTGGCATGATATTATATGTCTTGTTACGTCGCTATGAGGACCTGGTCATCTCTCCAGGTGTGTCTTATGATTTTCTGCAGGTGCTCTAGCTAAGGCCATGTCTTGCGCTCTATTCTTCGAGATGTTGCTTTTGGATCGCCATCTCCTTCGCGTGACCAATCATTTTCTTGTATAATTCTTTCTTATTTAAATTAGTTGGTGGTGGATTTATCTCCGCCCAACGATTGTACCATAACTATTCAAGTTGATTCTATCTTTATTTTATTATATATTTGTGGATGCGATTTAGCATGTCTTGGTTCTCTATATTTTACAGCTTATGTATTTATATGAGGATTCCATACATTGGAGTATTTTTCGTATATCTACAGCTGGCATGTTTACGTACTTGGTCCTACGTATTTTGGGACTGGGGCGTTACAGACTATCCTGACTTGGGAGCATAGCCTGAAACAGGGCTATGTGCCCTCTTTTGGAGGGTCCAGAGTGGGCGCATGGGCGCATAGATTGCTCTGGTGGCTTGGGCGCATAACATACTCTGGTGGCTTGGGCACATAACATTCTCTGGGGACTTGGACGCATAATATACCTGGTAACTTAGGCGCATAACAAGCCCTGATGACTTGGGCGCATATGACTTCTCTGGCTTGGGCGCATGGTTATCAAGACTGCTGAAATTTTTATGCTTCTACAATTGAACCTCCGAAGAAAGGCATCTCCTGCCAAAGAGTATCATCAGCCCGACATTTATAAATCTGGGACAGAGCAGCATCAGCCATCATATCATGTAATGAAAGGAAGTTCAGTCCTGGCAAAGTGCCTTCTACCATTAGGCGTCACCGCGCTTGCAGTAAAGTTCTGCAAACCTCGTTGGATGGCGCAGACTATTGCAGAAAGCAGGGTGAGCCGGTATCCGAACACCAGACTTACAGCCGAAAGTATCATACCCTGGCTCATCCTTTCTATAGACCTGAACTACCAGGGACTACACAGTCGTGGAGCCACGTCATCAGAAAAGCGGCCAGCACAGCTTTCTCCAACAACTTAAACTCAGATTGCCAGAAAAAAGTGATAAATCGAGGATTTTCCCTCGGGATCGTCGCTGTTACCAGTGTCTGCTGTCCCGTGATCTATCATCAGTTTCTTTATCTCAGATTTCGTTGAGCGCTTGCGAGTTGAGAAGAAGACGGTGTTGTCTTCTTCTTCTTTTTTAAAGACGTAGTTAGTCCAAGACCTCGTATAGGGAATGTCCCCATCGGTCTTGTCCAACTTTATGATCCTGTGATAGATGAGGAAGTGACAGAGTAACTTTTTATACACTCCCACTATCAGGGTTTTCCTTCCAGGTCTAAAAGCTCTTCATCACAAGGAATGTATTCCTCGTACGGCTCCGTTCCTAGGGCCGCTTTGATATTGCCTGTATCGCATATAGAGCCAAACCCATCTTCCTGCTCAGAGTGAAGAAGGTACAGGTGTAATGATTGTACAACTCCACCAACATGATAAACATAGGCCAATTCACTTTTATGCCATATTGGGTGGCTCTAACGGCATAAAACAGGCCGACAGCTTTTAGGGTATCCTCGTAGGTCGAAAGCACTCATTCAGTTAGGTCAATCCAGAATGGGATGGGGTATCTCCAACCTTCCATCTGCAGCTTCCCTCTCGGATACGACTCCTTTTTGACAACATCAGATTGGAGAGGGTCTCGCACTACAACAAAAAACCCTTTTAATGATGGCTAAAAACGTCATTAATGACGAACCATGACGCTTTTTTTCCACAGCAACCATTATGAAAACAGGTGTTATAAATATTTTTTAAAAGCGTCATAAAATAACCGTCATGAATAGTTTCTAAAAGCGTTCTAAATAGTTAATATATAGTGCACAATTCAGAACAATTTTAAAACGTCATGAATAGATAATATGTATAGGCTCAATGCAGCACATTTATAACACTTTATACTATTCAAATTAGCATATTTATAATGCTTTATACTGCACATTATATATTATTCCAAAAACTTAACATTATATATCACCATCTTTATTATATTTCTCAAAATAGAGTACATATCAACATCTTCATTACATTGAATATCCAAATACAGAATGTACCCAAAAAATAGGAATAAATCTCTCTTTGCTAACCAAATTATTAGAAATATTTACTTAAGTAGATTCTGACCATGGATCTTCTCTCTGCCATCTCTTGAAGATATCGGGAGTCCCAAAGAGAAGTAGTATCGCAGGGGCTAGAAATCTTCACCTGAGAACGGCCCTTCCTAGTTGCTATATGCAATGCTGTGTTCCCCTTCGAGTCTACCATGTTCACCAGAGAAGACTCACACTTGAGAAACTCCTTAACCAGCTCTAGATTTTGCCTTTGACTGCCATATGAAGAGCACTATGTCCTTTTTTATCATTTTTATAGGAAGTCCAGGTTCTTTGTTCAAAAGAAATTTCACAACTTCTAGGTGTCCATTCCTTGCAGCAGAATGCAGTGCAGTTTTACCATTGCTCCTTGTTATCTTTGCTAAAGTCCCATCAACATCAAAGAGGAGGCTCACTGTCTCAAGATGGCCTTTTGCTGCTGCAGTGTGTAATGCAGTGGTGTTTGATATGTCAACGGTCATTATAGTTCGGGAAGAGCCTTGAGAAGCTCCTTCAGCACACCTGGTCAAAGTATTCATAACCAATTAGTTCAGGATTTCATTATTTTTCTTCAACGATGCAGAGGCAATTTTCAAATAACAGAAAAACATGCTAAAACAGCAACTACATCCTGATACAAGCCGAACTGCCAAATGTTGCTATATCGATGAGATTGATTCTCAGGCAATATTTGTCTCATATCATAACATGAACTTAAAAATATATGATTTGCACCAATTTCCCATTCTAACTTAAGTGATGTTCTACTCTTGCCCACAATTTCCTCAGCCTTGAGTTTAGACTCAAAGGGTAACAGGCACCGTCGTGTTTATCAACATTCCCTAATCAGTATGCTCCATAGCTATTCCCACTTAACGTGAAAAGACCTAGAAAATGACAGTATCTTTGTAACGAAGTTAAAAAGTCTTATGACCTATTTTTCAAGAAAGGTACCACGATAAAGTTATAGTTCATTATGGAAACTCATCAGATCCTTTATCCAAAAATTTTGGAGCCGGCAATTTGAATCCTTTTATTCCACTCAGTTCTGTTAAGGGCCATGTCAACACTAGCAAGATTAGCACAGATACAAAAGTTAAAAGTTTACTAGAACAAAAGATATGAGGATACCTACCGTTTGAGATGCTATATAATTCAGTATGCTCCATATCGATCCCATGTTAACGGAAAGATTTAGGAGGATGACAATATCATAGGGATGAAGCTATTGTAAGAAGAGGAAGAGGAAATAGAACGGATAGATTGGGCATTGTGCCATCAATAGGTATATATACCCTATCAGACGGAGGGAGGCATCTGATACCATGTTAGAAGAGGAAGATGAAATAGAACGGAATAGATTGGGCATTGTGCCATCAAGGGGTATATATACCCTGTCAGTCGGAGGGAGGCATTCCTCCCAGACGATACGGGACTAATCCCTAGTAGTAGCCAAACTAATAGAATACAAATAAGCTAAGGGTTCATGTGAAAAACGTAACTAGTAGTAAAGGGATGTAAGGACCAGGTATTAGTCTCAAAACAACCCAACGAGATTTCAATTGATCTTATTCCACAACTTTAGCAGGTAAGCTTCTTCCAAACAAGAACAAGTATATAGCTAGATGACAGAATTAAAAGGATGGAACTTAGAAGGTTGATCCATATGATGGTATTTGTTAATAAAGGATTGTATGCTATGGTTCACATACATTTGAGAACCTGAGGTTACCTTACACCATCATCGAAAACACTAAAACAGAGAACAGTTTAATAAATGGGTCAACTTTTGACCCACAGATACTGGTAACCTGAACCCTACCTACCTGTTAGCAGATCAAAACCGGATCCATGTACTCATTAATAGTAAGATCCTCGCCACAAGTTAAAGTGAAGTTGAAACATTTATATGTTCTACACACTAAATCTATTCATAAGCAAACAAAAGAAACTCTTGGTTATTTCACTAATAAAAGATGAGTATGTGGCGCACTCCATCCTGACCTCATTGGCGTTCAAGTTGCTTTGTGTCCCACGTCCAGTTTGCCATATGACAAGGGGAAAATGCTCATTTAACTTCCCTTCAGAGACCTCTTAAGCAGCTTGCATTATCGCCTTCCCAATAGTTGGATCAAGACCATACTCCATGTTTACCTGCACAAACAAATATCAAGTGACATACTAGAACCAAAGTTGTAGTACGAAGTCTAACAATATTATAATCCAACTTACTAATCTCAAAAGGATGTAAGAATACAAGAATATTCTAATGCTCAGAATTAATAATATGCAGAATAAGGTACAGAAAAGCTTTGAATAGACTGTTCTATAATTTACTAGGCAAAAGTGACAGGTTTTATTAATGCAAGGATGGCGTAGTAACTTGGCAACCACGAATACAGTCAGAACATGCTGGTATACAGCTTTAAAAGAACAAAGATTTAAAAAAGCATTAGGTTCCTATCTAGAGATGTCATTACCTATAACAATTGCTGAAACTGTGTCACACGGACACAAATATGATACGACAAGGTATTAACAGCTATCTGTCTTTATTACTAACATTTTTTCTAGAAATCTACCGTGAAAGGTAGTAATTACACGGAAAGCTACCACATTAGTACAAATATAGAAGATAAAATGTACCAGAACAAAAAAATGAGTGCATACTGCTTTAGATTAGCTGTAGAACTTAAAAGATCTGCAGGTAAGTAGCTAAAACTGAACTATTGATATTCAAAACACTTGAGTAAGAACTGAAACTATGCTCGAAACAGAACACTCAAGAAGATGAAATAAATATGAAAAGGATCACAGAAAGGGTGCTATTTCACTGAATACTTACATATACATCCTTTTTTCCCCCAAAATATGCAGAATTCTTGCAGCGTATTAAGAACGTTAAATAAATTCAGTATTTTATGACAAGGGCAGTACCTAAATTCCCCTGCCTGGCTGCTATATGAAGCGCAACATACCCGTTCTTAGCCTTTACGCTCGCAGTCACAAGGTTATAGTACTTTAGCATTTCCTCCACCATATCCACATGTCCGTACTCGGCAGCAACATATAGAGAAGTTCCTCCTACCTGATTCTGCTTAGATAGCATTTCACCAGCTCCTTGTCTTCGACTTCCGAAAGAATCGCCTTTGCCGCATCCAAATTTCCCTCCCTCGTAGCAGCATGCAGAGGAGTATCGTCCTGCTTGCCAGTTAACTGCTTAGCCATCTTCTTCTCGTGAGAACCTGCCTGTGCATCCGCCGACTCCATAGCTTTGGACTTAAAGAAGCAAATATTGTTGCACCACGACGAGTTTTCTTATGATGATCCACGACGAGTTTTCTTGTGAGAAAGACATGCCCTCATGTTGTTGCACCAGCCTCCCCCCTAATATGTCGGGAGAAGTCAAATCTTAGTTGAAAGATAGAAGCAGAGTAAGGATGAGGATCATGATAGAAACCTTAAATTCTTATTGTCGATAGGAATCATCGAGGTCATAACACATTCTTATTGTCCAATTAATTCGACAAAATCGAAAGATTCAATGTACCTACATAACTCACCTGATAACATCTTATTCCTTTCCTCCAACGAATTAAAAATTGATGGTTTATGTTGTGTTTTGGCAAAACCTTGTGAACAATGCCTCATGTGTCGTAAGCCAGACGAGCATCCACCTCGGTGGAAACCCCCGGGGATTAATCTCGCTAAGTCCGCTCCAACATTCACCAGAGCCTGCCAATCCAAAAAACAAAGTTCACATTTTTTTGCTTCTATTTTTGCCATACACTCCAAGCAAACTAATTATAAACACCACAAATATCAAAATAGACCTTATTAAAGAAGTACGACATCCGCCGGTTTGCATCCTCCTGTTCGTAGCATTCTCTGTCGGCCAAAGCAGTCTCCACTGCGCTCTACAAAGAAAAAGAAGCACAATCTTAGAATAATTCTAACCATTTTGTCACTATACAACAAAATCCTCACTTTGAACTTGGTGTCGGGAAGGCTTGCAGATCCCTAGCAACAGCGAAGAGCTCACAGTCGCGACGGTCAGCGGAAACCAAAATTTTTTCAACAAAATCAATAAGAAGGAAAAAAAATTATGAATCAAACGAGTGATGAGAGGAGGAAGAAAAGAAACCTCTCGAAATCGTCGAAGACTACAGTGTCTGGCACGATCTCGCTGAAGCTCGACACCGCGTCCAGCTCAGTGCTCAGACCTAACGACGATCGAAAATCAAAACGAAGAGAATACATGCAAAAAACAGAAAAGCAGGTCTGGAGAGGGAAAAAAATTATCGGTATTGACGGAGGAGCCATTGCCGAAGTGTAGAGACCTTGGCGAAGGATCGGTGGAGACTGAACGCGAGATTCGACGCGGCGATCAGACCGACGAGCTCCATCTTTCGATCTGCAAATAGATTGAGGAGGAAACAAAAAAATAGAGTTTGAAAATAGAATCGGTGGGAATGGTCGTGTCGAATTGGAAGGAGATCGAGAGAACCTGGAAAGAAGAAAAAGAAGAAGAATAAGGAGGAGGAGAGAGGATAGAAGAGGAGATCAAGACTGACATTTTTTTCTCCTTGATTTGGAGCTCTGGAGAGTGTAGAAGACAAGGACGAGTGATCAAACCAATGAAGACGACGAATTACGGATATACCGTTGGGGCTAAGGTTAGGGTTTGTAGGAGGTTGAAAGAAAGAGGAGAAGGAGAAGACTAGAGTTTAGGAAAATTTTAGGGTTCAGGGAGAGGAGGGAAGAGGGGGAGGAGGGAAGCTCTGAAAAAGATCGAGTGTGAAGGGTTTTGTTAGAAGTTTATTAATTACAAGTTTGCCACCGCTCAAAAATATTAATAATACTTTGTTTATAAACGTTATAAAAGCCCAGAATTAGCCCAAACCGTCATAAAAAAAATGGTATTTCGAACTTTGATAACGCTTAGGTATCAGGCGTCATCAATACACTTATCGAGCGCCATTAAAAGGGTTTTTTGTTGTAGTGTCGGCAGCATAAGGATGAAGATCAGTCGGAACATCGTTTATTATGGCCCCAGGGTGCAGCCCCCTTGTGGAATAGGATGTGGAGCCCTTGACACACTTGAAGGTGTCTTTCTTCTGGTCACCGGAGTTAAATTGGTTCTTGCCAAAGATGACTCCATGAAGTTCAGGGGTCAGATCCCATATCATCTGTCTTCGGACAGCTAAATCGATAAACATCGACAGAGGGTATTGGGGTTCCATAGTCGACAACCTTATCCTCAGGTCGTTTAATCTGACCACCAGAGGGTCCCTTAGACGTTTCGGTTCATCATCCTCAAACTCCAGGCTGTCACCTAACAGAAAGTACGGTCTCTTGCAGCTCCGTGCCCCTCCAAGCACGAACTTCTCATTGTTCATCATCTGCTTCAAGAACGTCTTGTCCTGTTCAAGCATAGCGATCATCCGCACTGAACGCTAGTTCTGGCTGATCTTAGCCTGGATATTCCTGATCATTGCGGTGACGAGGCTTGAATCCAAAGCATGGTGGGCAGAGCTGAGAGGAATCCCACCAAGAGCCGGGACAACTATATGTAAACTGCAAAAACATAACAAAAAGTCAGAAAAAAGACTAAGTCCTAGAAAAAATTTCTATGCGCCCACATGACCTTTAGCCGCAGAGGAGTCCTTCTTAAACACATAACGTTTCTGTGTGGGAACATAATATGTTGCAGTAAGAAGCAACAAGTATGTGGGTGCATGACTCTGTTGGCACATAAAAATGCTAGATAGAGAAAGGTTGCTTTGGGGGCATATCAATGGCTATGTGCCCAAGTAGAAATAAGTCCGAGCGTCGCAAATTAACGCTCTGGACTTTGTTTTAAGGGCATCGTCTCACCCAGAATGAGGTCTTGGACCAGTGAAGACGTTGCCGAAAGAGGAGAACCGCTCATTGCTGCCTCCTTACCCTTCGCGGACCTCTTGGGAGTCGAAGCAGCCTTGGGAGACATGATCTCACGAAAAAGAAAAAATGAAAAAACTCTTAGAAACTTCTAAAAAAGGAAAGAATGAATTTTCTCTCTCCTCGGGCCTATTTATATGTAAAACATGGTACTATGTGCCCACACAAGATCCAACATTTGTATATTATGCACCCATATTTTGCTGACGTAGGCTACACATAGACATCACACAGAGAGCGGACCTCTTCAAATTTTGTTCCAACGAATCTGTCAATTCAGATTTTTTCTCAACAACCATATTTGACAGCCTGGCAACATTCATGCGCCCAAGGAGATGATCTGTCATGCGCCCATAGAGCTATTGAAGACAGTCTTTCATGCTTCTTTTAATATTTTTTGAACTCGTTCGAGTATTAAAAACTTTGAAGGAGGTTTTGTAGAAGCATGAAAATGAAGGACTATGCGCCCACATGGAAGGAGCTGTTATGCGCCCATTTGATAAAGGGGACTATGCGACTACATGATAAAGGGGGCTATGCACCCACAAAAAACTGCTTCATATACTAAATCATGCGCCCATACTTCTGCTTCCGGCACTATGCGCCCAAGATTGAAACGATCCTACGACCCGGTCAACTTCCACAATCAATCATGGGCCGAGGCATGCGGTCACGTCAGTCTCCATGAGCAGTCGTGCATCGAAGCATGCGGCCACGATCTACCCATGATCATGCAGTCTTTATGCGCCTACACCCTATGCTTCCAAAGGGATACTATGCGCCCACAGTAAAATCAATATATTTTCCACATGTGTGCGCATAACAGTCGTTTAATTGTAAAATGACTATAAATAGATGATATATGCCTCTTCAAATAAGGAGAACATAGAGCATTTTTCAGAGCCAAATTGCTGTCCTTCTTACCAGTGAGCCGAAAGTTAGCAATTTTCTTAGATTTTCTCCTACTTTTGTAAATCAGAGTATCAACGGAGTAAAGGAGCAATTGCCGCTCGATCTCCATTGTCCCATTTTCCAGAATTCTTTTTGTACACGGGGATTCTCAATGCAGGATCTCTCAGGTGTACTCGATTTGTAGTGCCTTGCGCTAATAAGAAAAGATAGTAATTCTTCTCTTTTTTGTATGTGTCTACACAATCGACATCATATCTACCGTTTCAGGGTTCTTTATAGAACATGTACCTCGATTGCAAAACTTGGAGGCCGATGCCCTCGCCGGTCTTGCCACTTCTCTGGCAGCTCTGGTCAAAACCCAGTACTCTGTCACAGTGATGGGTCGGGAGCTGGTTTACCTAAAGAACAATCTACACATGTATCTGAGTTACTATGTATAGACAGACAATAATGTGGACGATCAAGACTGGCGGTTCCCTTTCATAGAATATGCAGTCTACGGGATCATACCTGAAGGCCCAAAGGATGCTACTTCTATCAAGAGATGCTCATTCTGGTTCTTCTATGACAAAGCTACCAAAAGGATGTACCACCGTTCATATGACAGACTCCTCCTTCGGTGTCTATCCAATACTGAGGCAAAAAAACTGCTCCGGGAGGTGCACGATGGTACTTACGGATATCACCAGCCTAGTCCTAAGCTGCAGGATTGACTACGTCGCATAGGCTACTACTAGACCACAATAATGGCAAATATCGTTGATTATGCTAAGAAGTGTCGGATATGTCAGTTGCATGCTGACTTCATCTACCAACATTCTGATTTCCTATACCCCACTGCGGCCGCTTGGACGTTTGAAGCATGGGGAATAGATATCATCGGGTCGATCAGCCTCCATCCTCCAAAGGACACCGGTTCATCCTTGCCATAACCGACTACTTTTCAAGTGGGCAGAAGCCGTGCCACTGGCTGAGGTGAAACTGTTAAACATGATCAGCTTTGTTAAGCATCACGTCATCTACCGCTTCGGAGTTCCTCGAAGGATTATCTACGATAATGTCCCTCAATTCGTGAGCCATGTATTCCATCGATTTTGTGATAAAAACTGAATACATAATGTAGCATTGACGGCCTATAATCCTACAGTGAATGGGCTAGCCGAAGCATTCAACAAGACAATCATAAAGTTGCTCAAGAAAGTAGAATGAAAAGCTCGTCGAATGCCTATATGCTTACCGTACCACCATTCGGATAGCCACTAGCAGCACGCTATTCTCTCTCGTCTACGGGAGTGAGGGGTACTCCATTTGGAGATATAGATTCTGTCTTTATGGGTAGCTATCACCAACCAGCTGACTTATGAAGACAATCAACGTCGTCGGCTATAGGAGTTAGATGAGTTGGACGAGAAGTATCTACTAGCTCAATAGTGTATCGAGCTGTATCAAGCACGAATTTCTGGGGCCTTCAATAAAAAGGTCAAGAAAAGGGCATTTCAAGTGGGTGACCTCGTCTTATCAGTTCGAAGACCGATGGTGATGACTCACAAGACTTCTGGAATGTTTGAACCCAATTGGGAAGGATCATTCGTCATAGAGAAAGTATATTCCAATGGTATTTACCAGCTGCCCAAACTTAAGGGTGATTTGCTAAAGATGTCGATCAATGGTAAATTTCTAAAGGAATACTATGTTTGAGGTCTAAATCAACAGATATTTCCACATCCCCCGGGGTGTTTATGGATTCTATTAACGAATTCATCCTTTTCCTCATTTCCAGTAGAAAATATTTCACGTCCATTTTACATCTGAGTTGCTTTTCTATACCCCAACGAGGTTCATGCCTACCATGTCCATTTTACCTCTGAGTAAATATTCCTTCCATGAGAAACCCCGTGTTGTCATAATCTATAGAATATTTTATATCCATCTACCTCTGAGTCGTTCTATACATCCATAGAATCTATTATTACCATGTCCACACAAGCTCTGAGTAAGGAAAGTTCTACCACAAAAATTTTGTGTTTAACATGTCCATATTATCTGTGAGTAAACACTCTATCCCCAGCGGAGTTACATCCATCCTACCATGTTAAGACTACCTCTGAGGGGATTCTCACTATAATAAAAAGCAAATAATAAATGGACAAGCAGAAGAGCAATAAAGAAGGACAACTTTTTTGTAATCATAAAAAGTTCTACTACATCAAAATAAAAAAAGCCCTCCAATAGAGGGGAGCAAAAAGAAGACATCGAAATTGTTGTCTACATGGGCCGACGATTCAACCCACTGATCCGAACCCGCAAGAAAGCATCCCTGGAACCAACAGACTCTTTGGCTCTGCACTCTGCTTCTATACGTTTGGCCGTCTCATCCCAAAGCCGGGATATGCCTTGGTATGCAGTCTCCAGCTCTGCCTATCGGGACCTTTTCTTTCCTTCTCCTGAACCAAGCTCGGATTGCTGGCCAAGGGACCTCTGCTGGTCCTTTGACTTCTCCATCTCACTCTCTGCAATGGCCAATGTCTGTTCCAGATATCGAATTTGCTCGCGAAGGTCTTCATACTGCTCCTCCAGGGTTGCTTGGCGACAGACCTAGACTTCATCGGTAGTAGTTACATCTCCAACTTTTACCT
>JANAVB010014074.1:0-45039 GCA_029216955.1 Iris pallida
CGATGCGAAGAGGCTGAGCGTCGAGTCCTGGCGACTGTGGAGACTCGTGCGGCAGACTTGAGATTCCGAGTCAGAGAGCTTTCAGCCAACCCTGGGATGCTTAGGGATTGTAGCCTCTTCTTTTTGTATCTTTTGCAACTCTTGCTGGAGAAAGTGTAGTCCTTTACTCTTTTTTTTTAGAAAATAAAGAAGTACGCAACTTCTTGTGATGTGTTCATTTTTGTTGTCATGAACTTGATGATTTGTGTGGACCTATTATCTTTTGCGCACCTTAGTTTTTAGGTACAGGTAATAAGTTTGAAAGAACCAACATGTTTGCTCAGAGGTAATATGGACGTGGCAAATATGGGGTTCAAGTGGTGGAATCACCCTACTCAGAGGTGTTATGGACGTGGTAGGAATGATCCTGGGGGATACGCAGAACTACTCAGAGGTGATGTGGACGTGGAAGTTCTGCGATCAATGTACGGCAACGCAGGGGTTGTTTGTACTGGATGTTTACTCAGAGGTAATGTAGACATGGTAAACATGAAGGGTAGCATAGTCTTACGGGGTATAAGATTCTGCTTTGTAGGGTGTAGGGGAACAACTCAGAGGTGATGTGGACGTGGTTGTCCTTCTACTGGAGGATGCTACGGAACAGCTAGGTTCCGGAAGCATATGATTTCGTTGGAAGAGAATTGTCTGTGAGTCCTGATGATTGGATCCACAGATCCCCTTGTGGAAGTACATGTCTGGAAGATGTCAAGAGTAGTACTTCTTTAGGAACTTGCCGTTGATGGGCATCATGAACAAGTCCCTATTAGGTTTGGCGAGGCGGTAAGCACCGTTTGAGTATACCGTCTCTATGATGAAAGGTCCTTCCCACTTAGGCTCGAACTTTTCTGGTGTCTTGCGAGTTAACACCATCGGCCTCCTGACTGCCAGAACCAGGTCGCCTACCTAGAAAGTCCTCTGCTTGACCTTCTTGTTGAAAGCCTGTGATATACGGGCTTGGTAGAGTTCGATGCGTTGTTGAGCTAGGAGACGCTTTTCATCAAGTGCCTCCAGTTCCCGCAGACGACGACGTTGATTGTCTTCTTCTGTGACTTGGTTTGTGATTGCTACACGAAGTGAAGGTATCTGAATCTCGAGAGGCAGTACCGCTTCGCTTCCGTAGACCAGGGAGAATGGTGTGTTGTCTGTTGGGGTCCGTACCGTTGTACGGTAGGCCCAAAGGCATTCGCCAAGCTTTTCGTCCCAGTCGCGTTTGTTAGATGACACGACCTTTTTGAGTAGCCTGACGATAGTCTTGTTAAACGCCTCTGCTAATCCGTTTGCAGCCGGATTGTAGGCGGTTGATGCCACGTTTTGAATATGATTCTTATCACAGAATCTGCTAAAAATATGGCTGATGAACTGAGGACCATTGTCGTGGATGATCCTCTGGGGCACCCCGAAACGGTAGATGACGTGGTGCTTGATGAAGCTGATCACTCTGGAGCTTTTCACTTCTGCTAGCGGAACTGCTTCTGTCCATTTGGAGAAGTAGTCGGTGAAGCGGTGTCCTCTTGATGAAGGAGGGGTGATCGGTCCCACAATGTCCATGCCCCAAGCTTCGAAGGGCCAGAAGGCGACTGCAGGATGTAGTGGTTCTGACGGTGTATGTATGAAGTCTGCGTAAAGTTGGCACGCGTGGCACTTCTTAGCATATTCAACAGCGTCTGCGGCCATGGTTGGCCAGTAGTAGCCCATGCGTCGCAGTCGATCCTGCAACTTAGGGCCAGGTTGATGGGCCCCGCAGGTTCCATCGTAAGCTTCTCGAAGGGCTTCGACTGCTTCTTCGTTGGACAAACATCGAAGGAGAAGTCCATCGTAGGAGCGTCGGTACAGCATTTTAGTGGCTGTATCGTAGTAGAATCGAAGAGAGCGTCTCCTGACTGAGACAGCTTCTTTCGGGTCCTCTGGAAGAATTCTATAGACAGCGAAGTCGATGAACGGGAATCTCCAATCTCGGACGTTAACACCGGCACCCGTTGACATGACGTGGGCCACTTGTGAGCGCAGGTTGTTTTTAGGGTAGACCAAGTCTCGACCCACTATCGTGACGTAGTATTGAGTTCTGAGGGGTGCGGCCAAGGAGGCTGCGAGGCCAGCCAGAGCATCAGCCTATAGATTTTGTAGACGAGGTACGTGTTCGATGAAGAACCCGGTGAAGGTTGAAATGATGTTCAATGCAACTTCATGGTAGGGGATCAGATCTTCATGGCGAACCTCGTATTGCCCTCTGATCTGGTTTACGACGAGCTTTGAGTCGCCGTAGGCTTCCAGATGATTCACCCCCAGCTGTTGTGCTAGCTGGAGTCCCATAATGAGCGTGTTGTACTCGGCAACGTTGTTGGAGCACGACTTTGAAAGGGAATAAGCACGCTGGATGACCAGTTGATCGGAGGAGACTAATACCACCCCCACTCCTGCAATGATTTGGCCTTTGGGGCCTGTTCTTGAAGCGCCATCGAAAAACATCTGCCAGACGGAGCCTTCTTCGGTGACGTTTGATTCTTGGACCTCATCCGGGATGTCTTCATAGAGCCTTGAGGACTCTGGGATGGGGTGTGCAGCTAAGAAGTCGGCCAGAGCTTGACCCTTAACAGCCTTCTGTAAAACGAACACCATGTTGTATGGTGTTAGCAAGATCGCCCATATGGCTAGCCGGGAGTTCAGTGATCCTGGCTTCGTCATGAGGACCCTGAGCGGATTGACTCGGGAAATGACATGAATTGTCTGCCCCGAGACATAATGACGAGTCTTTTGGATGGCAAATACCACAGCCAAGCACTCCTTTTCAACGGGGTTGTACCGGTGTTCGGCCCCGATCAGAGTTCGACTAAGGTAGTAGATTGCTTGCTCATAACCTGTATCGCTGTTCTGAGCCAGCAGAGCGCCGAAGGAATGATCTATGGCACGGACATAAAGGAGAAACGGTTTGCCGGCGACGGGTGCCACCAGGACTGGTGGGCTCGTCAAGTTAGCTTTGATGTCGTTGAAAGCCTTTTGGCATTCCTCTATCCAGACGTAAGAGACTCCCTTCTTCATGAGCTGGGTGAAGGGTTGACATTTGCCGAAAAGGTTTGCTATGAACCTCCGGATGTATGCCAGACGTCCCTGTAGGCCCCGCAGTTCTCGAAGGTTCTTCGGAGGGTCCATATCAAGGATGGCTTTGGTCTTCTCAGGATCGACATGAATGCCTTTCGCCGTGATGATAAAGCCCAAGAACTTCCCGCTAGAAACCCCCAGAAAGGATTTAGCGGGGTTCATCTTTTGTTGATGCGCCCGCATGAGGTCGAAGACTGTCTTGAGGTCTTGTAGGTGATCTCCTTTGAGACGACTCTTGACTACGATATCGTCGACATAGCATTCGACTGTCTTACGAAGATGCTGACTGAAAATGGTGCTCATAGCTCGTTGGTATGTTGCACCAGCATTCTTCAAGCCGAAGGGCATCACTGTGTAACAGAAAATGCCCTTTGGAGTCCTGAATGACGTATGTTTTGCGTCATCGGGGAACATCTTAATCTGGTTGTAACCCGAATACCCGTCCATGAAGGACATACGCTCGAAGCCACATGTGTTGTCGATCATCACGTCAGTGATTGGAAGCGGGAATTCGTCCTTCGGGCAAGCAGAATTGAGGTCCCTGAAGTCGATACAGACTCGTATCTTCCCATTCTTCTTGGTGATGGGGACGACGTTGGCTACCCAATCTGGGTGTTGCTCTTCATGGATGAAGCCGCTGGTCAAGAGCTTGTCCACCTCCTGATAGATGGCGTTCATAATGTCCGGACGAAAGCGCCGCTACTATTGTTTGATAGGCTTGGCATCAGGTAGGATGTTCAGCCTATGCATCGCGATCTGGGGATCAAGTCCCGGCATATCTTCGTAGTTCCAGGCGAAGACGTCGATATACTCTTTAGCCAGCTGGATTAAAGATTCTCGGTCTTTTCCTTTCAGGCTTTTGCTGACGAAGATGGGTTTGGAAGAAGATCCATCCCCAAGGTCGATCTGCTCAACTTCGTCTTCGGTAGGAGGTTCACGTAATTCAAAACGAGACTCCCATTGTTGTCCTAGGCGTTGAGCCCAGGGTTCTTCTTTGAAGAATTTTGGCACTTGGTCTTCGCCTTCTTCTTCTTGAGATTTTGCAGATGTCATATTGGCTGACAGCACTCTCTTGAAGACAGATCCGATACTGGTATCGGAATCCCACGTTGATGCTTCAGACGAGTGAGAATGTTCTACTTCTCCTGCGTCTGAGCTCTCTGGAGTTGATGGTGGCGTAACATAGCCTACCCCCCGTCGAGTCCGGTTGTAGTAGTCCTGTGGCTTTCCTTTAGGAGTTGGAAGCCGAAGAGGGAGACGTCGACCCTTGCCATAGTTGAGGCCTTTGTTGCTCTTCAGGTCGTAACCCATCTTTTGGATGAGGTACTTTGCCTTGTCCGTGTATCGATAGAGTTGCATTCTGCCGGCATCTGGTTCTGGCTCGAGTGGCGGGAGGTCTTGATGACGTTCAACCTTGCCGAAGATGATTGATTCTTCGTCTCGACTCCGAGGTGGGACTATATAACAGACCCCTTGGGACGGGACTACTCGATTTACATGATGGATGGTCGTTATTTGTGTTTGCAACGACCATAGAGCGTTATCTAATGTATACATGACATTCCAATGTGGAAGACAAGAATAATTAAAAGACACTATATTATTGATGAAATACGAGATTTTATCCCGCGGGATTACATTGTCCAGTGAGGGGGCATCTACGTCAGTGGAGATATAATCCCTCAGCTCTTCATCTGTAAGCACTGGAGTAGGATCGAGAGAGTCCACCACAGCGTTGGTCTTGGAGTCCGAGAGGACTACGTGGGCCTTCTCTGGCGGCTGGGATGGCGGCGGCCTGCCTTTAAGATGCACCTTCAGAGGTGCCTCCGCTGTGCCTCCAGTGACTGGCGTCTTCCCCTGTAGTTTTGCCACGAGGGGAGCCGATGTTTGAGGCGGCTTTCCCTTGAGCCGTATCTTCATGGGAGCTTCAGGAGCAGCTGGTGCTTTCCCGGATAGCTTGATGCTCATGGGAGGCAACTTTTGAGGCGGTTTGCCTTTGAGTCGGATCTTCAAAGGGGCGTCGGGAGTGACCTCAGGCTCCATGTCCGGCTCTGCTGCCGTTTCTGCTTCATCGTCAGCATCATTGGCTTCCTCCTCATCAGGTGACTTGTATAAGTCAGCATCGGTGAAGTAGGCTTCAATCCCTTTGAAAGGGTCAATGTCTACGAACTCCGTCCGGATGACGTCGTTGGTGGACACATACTTCATACACTGGTGGAGCGTGGATGGCACCACCATATACTCATGCAGCCATGGTCGACCGAGCAGGATGTTGTAGTTGACATCGGCATCCACAACGTAGTAGGTCACCTCAGTTCTGAGGTTACCGATGTGACACTTCAGCCGAATTTTGCCTAGCGGCTCGCTTTTGCTGGCGTTGAAGCCACTAATTGTTGTGTTGGAGGGCGCTAGCCGGTATATTGGGATCCCCAGTGTTGAGAGCAGCGTCTTTGGGATGATGCTGAGGGAAGACCCCGGATCGATCTGAATCCGCTTCACCTTGACTGAACTGATATACCCTGTATAATACAGCGGCCGGTTATGTCGGTTGTGCTTGAGCAGCATATCTTATTGGGTGAAAGTTATGTTCGGGATAATTTCATCCGCACAATGACAGTGCGCACATGTAGTTGGGAGATCTTCAGGCTGCTTGACCTGACTGAGAAGGATTCAGCATCCTTCAGAGCTTCACATAGAGCTTCTCGGGAGTCTTTGGAAAGACGCAGGAGCTCGAACAAAGATAGGCGGACAGGAGTACTGGCCAGTTGTGCCAGTATGTCAAAGTTGTGGGGCTTGGCTAGCCCCGAAGCATTCTCCTTTCGTAGAGGTCTGTCGAAACAAGCCTCCACGTGCTTCTGCTTATTGGCTGCTGAGGGCTTCGATGGACCCTCCTCCTGGGCAGCAGGGACGGTGCAAGGAGGCACCACCTCGGCGGCAGCTTCGTCGGGTTGGACGTTCAGTTGTGAACGCGTCTGCACAGGAAGTGCCTCTTCCGTTGAAGAAGAGACCGTGCGGCAAGACTTGATCTTCCTGTCTTTGGATTTGGAGGTAGGGCGTACCTCCGGTTGAGTCACCTCAGAGACGAGGTCAGGGTGAACCCATAGGACCTCTCCTCGAGATGTGGTGAGTGGGATGAGTCCACTCACGTTGTCACGGGTAGGTGGTAAGTTAACCACCTCCATTGTTGCCTTAGGGATGGGGACGACTCCATCCTGTGTTGTTGTTGGCGGCAAGGTGCCGAACTGGAGTGACACCACGTTGGCCGACACCGTCTTCTCCTCGTAGTCGACGGAGATTACATCGACATTGATCATGCGCTGGATGTAATTCTTGAGGACATGGCAGTCCTTGGTTGGGTGTCCGACAAATCGATGGTAGTGACAATACCTCGGGTTGTCCACTTTCCCAACCTCATCGGGCCGCTTTGGGTCCGGCAGCTTGATCTTGTCACCCTGCTTCAGTATCTCAAAGAGTTGCAGGGTGTCTTCGTCGTTGAACGAATAAACCTCCTTCGGCCTTGGTGCAAGTGGAGGCATCTGAGTATGTGCCGACGCACCTTTTGAGGCATTGACAGTCAATGCCTGTTTCCCCTTGGTCTCTCGTCCGGGGTTGTTGGCTACAGGCCGTTTCCCCTTGTCCTCAAAGACGGAAAAGCTGACTCCCAGAAGACGCGCATTGGCCGCCTTCTTTTCTGTGGCTTCGGGTTCAATGATCAAGGAACTCCAGTTGGGAGGAGGAGTGGAGTTGAGCCAGAGTTTGACTGCAGACAGCATGTTCATGCTGCAGGAGGAGAGGAGCGCATGTTCTGGCATGCCCGGAGGTAGTC
The DNA here is from genome assembly GCA_029216955.1 of Iris pallida. Lineage (NCBI taxonomy): Eukaryota > Viridiplantae > Streptophyta > Magnoliopsida > Asparagales > Iridaceae > Iris > Iris pallida. The sequence continues at coordinate 6,962 of JANAVB010014074.1, forward strand.
TGAAGCAGGCCTGTCGGAAGCGTTCAATGAACACCCGAACCGTTTCCTTCTCCTTCTGGCATATCTCTATGAGGGACGCCATCGTCATATCCTTCCCGCCGTCGTAGAAATGGTCAAGAAAGAGGCGCGTCAGGTCGTCGAAGGAAGATATTGAATTATCGGGAAGGCTGCAGTACCAGTCGTACGCTACTCCTTTCAGTGCCCCAACAAATATGCTGGTGAGTAGCGCGTCCTCCTTTGGAAGATGCCCCGTCTGAGACTGGAAGTACGTCAGGTAGCGACGCGGAGAGTCCTTTCCGTCGTACGGCGTTAGTGTTTATGGTTTATATTTTGGAAGATAAACCACCTTGTTCCACTCGAGGGGATAAGGCTGGGGGATGCCCATTTTCTGGCGCTCCTCTTGTCTCGTCTTGGACTCAAAGCGCTCGCGCAGGTCCCTGATTATCTCGACCACGTCTTCCATAGAGCTGGGAGTCGGGGAAGGTGGTACCACCGGATGTTGAGCATTTGAGGGCTCCGACGTCCGAGGTGCTTTTCGGCGATCTGCGTCTGAGGATACTCGTTGAAGGGGTACAATCGACTCTCCATTGGCCCCTGGATCGGGACCGGTAGAAGGTGTCTTCGCCAAAGCAGACCGTATCTCAAACACTGCTTGAGTCAGTGTTTGCATGGAGGCAGAGAGGGTTTTGAGTCCTCCCTCCAGATTATCCATGCGCTGGACGAGGTCCGTTGGCGGCGCATCAGACTCGATATCAGCCCCAGTCACGTTTACTGTCATGACGCGTCCGGGAGTAGATGGATAGGTTGAGGCCTCACTCTCGGCCTCGCTCTCTTGTAGGGGAGTCGCCTCTCCTGGAGCTTCGTCTTGGCTACCCCCGGTTATGTTCGGGAGAACATTCACCACGGGCATATTTGCAAGGGCCTGATTACCATCAGCTCCGTCTTGAAGGGCCTCTTCTTCTCCGAAACTCGGGTCCACAGGTGCTAGATTACCCCCAGCTATGTTCTGGGGGATATCCTCGTCTTCAGGAGCTTCTGGGAGGCTAATTTCGCCTCGAGGATCTGCCCAGGTGTGCTTTGGACACACTCATCTTCGGAAGGAGGCTCCACAAGGGTCTGACTACCCCCAGCTTCCTCCAAGATCTTCTTCCTCGCTCGAGTGCCTTCGAACACTCCGGAGGATGAGACAGCTGTCTTGGTTTTCCTCGGTTGGCTTTTGGACGAGGAAGAGAAACTGCTAGTCGCCTTTCGGACTCACGAGGAGTTGGAGATCACGTTGCATGATGCAACCATTGGTTCTTCTTTTGTTGACACCTTCTTCCCGAGGCGACGTCGGAGAGGTGTCGATGGTTGCAGCAGCTGGAACACCGACTGCCTTGGTGGGACTACTGCTTTGCAACAGCAGTAGATGGTGACCACAGCACAAGTATACCCCGTGAGAGGTGCATCGTGCTTGTCAGTCAACTCTCCTGATCGGCGCTTGTGAGTTATCACGTTACGCAGATCGTTGGAGGAGAGTGCCACCTTTGCACCCCCTTCAGGCGCATGGCAAGGCCAAGCGCCGGGGTGGTCAAGTGAGTGCTGTGCCCCCAGATCAAATACCAAACAGGCATCCCGATCAGAAGTGGGGGAACCACAACATTTGGAGTGACTTGAACGGACCTCAAACGCACAACCGGAGGAGGCACGGGAGTTCAAGACCACTGGATTTGCCTTACTCGACTTGGTTGTGCACGCAGTAGATGCACCCAAGTGAGACAAGGACTTTGAAGGTCGGCTCGTTTTCGGCGCCGCAGCACTCGAGTCGACCTTGTACAACTTACCATCAGCAGCACGCATGATTGTGAGCACATGCTTCTGGCTTGTTGCTGGCATAGCACGTTTGGGACGCATGGCCCGTGTTGCCTTGGACTTCTTCGTACCAGGCCGCTGGGGCGCGTAGTACTCAGAATCCAAATTCTCCTCGCCATTACAGCGAGTGAGTCTGTCAAAGACAGAGACTTTTTTTGACGCATCAGAGGTGATGCACGAGGAATTGGCTGCGCCCCTGCTCCATCGACGCATCTTCCTTGCCTGAGAAGGAGATGGCTGGGGAATGTGGTCAGCCGCACGCTTCCCCGAGAGATGCGCTGCACCGGTGGGCGCATCTTGGTTGCTGAGGACGTCATCAGGAAGGGAAGGTTGGATTGGCGCATCCCCTTCGGTGGTGGTGCCCGAGGCGTCGACCTTGCGCACCCAGACTCGGCGGGTCTTCTTCGGCTTCGGCAGCCGCTTCGAAGGACTCGCACTTCCTTTAGAGATGAACTCCTCATACGCCTATTGATTGAGGCGTACGACCAGCGTCTTGTGGGAGGAGCCCACCTACACATCATCGGTTTGCGACACAGCTTTCTCGGTGGAGGAGAAAGAGGTCCCCAGCAGAGTCGCCAGCTTATTTGCCATTAAAATTCTTTGATTGCAAATTTCAATACAAACAGAACAGTATTACAATATAGGACTTAGATGTAGTCCTAGGAGTACACTTTTGTTTATCTGGGTCCCTTGTGCCGATGGAGCGAGTGGTAATGCATTGACTCCGTTGACGAACTAACGATGGTTATCGGTTCTCTGAAGGTCTGGATTGCTCTGGGTGTTGGAGCTTGCTGAGAGGAGGAAGACGTTGAGTGTCTGTATCTGCCTCTTTGGTGATATGTTCGTTCGTTGGATATTCTGTGTCTTTTCTGTGCGTCCGTGAGAAGGAAATGATCCCTCTATTTATAGTTTTGCAGGCTGGCTGCTCATGCGCGCATGTAGGATGCGCTGGTGCGTGGGGACGCCACGTGGTGATTGCTGATGGAGGCGCATGGACGATGCGCCCTGATCGAGGGGTTGAATTCTTCATACTACTGTTGTGAGCCGGCACATAGCAGAGGAGAAGATCTTTCTGTTGCTGAAATCTTGGGTGAGTTGAGTCAAAGGACACGTGTCGTCGACTCAAGGCTCGGAGATTTCAGATTTGATGGAGGAATGATCTGGTAAGATGCACCTAGGACTGGGCGCATGAGGAGACTTTGGCTCGTAACCTTTAGATGTCACGAACCATTCTGGGCGCATGGCTTTTGAGGTGCATGCAGGCGACTTTCCTTCTGTCTTTTGGGATCAGAGAGCAGTCTGGGGCTCATGGCTTTTGAGGCGCATGTAGAGCTTCAAGTGGAGACTTTTCTTCTGTCTTTAGAGATCAGTGAAAAGTGTGAGGCGCATGGCTTTTGAGGCACATGCGGATGGTTGGGTGGCCACGTGGCAGTAGCCGTCGGAGTAAAGAAATGATGATGCTGACGTTGCCGACGCTTCGTCTTCTGAAAAAGCTGTCAACTGTTCAGACTTTGGGAGGTGTGCTGCCAACTCTGTCAGTTCAGCATTTAATGTTTCTGACATTCGATGGACAGCTGAGTGGGTACGTCGATTGGCGTTCCACTAGGCGTATGGGGACGTATGGGGGCGCATCCTCTGTGATGCGCTTGGTACTGAAGGGCGCATCTGTGCTGATGCGCTTGATGTTGAAGGGTGCGTCTGTGTGGTACGCGGTCTGGCCGGTGCATCCGCTTCGTGACACGTTCTTTAATGCAACGACTGTTACGTTCTTCGAGTGCTTTAAATAGTCGTCTTGATTTGGCTGAATTCGAAGCGTCCGGTTCATCCATTAAATGCAAATTCATTGCACGGAATTCGGAGAGCCATCCACCTGGCGCATGGGTTTAATTTTCCCGGCCTATAAATAGTAGCATGGAGAGAAGGTTTGCTTCTCGTTCTCTCACGTCTTTCCGACATGAACTTGTGTACTCGAGTGCATTCTGTTGACGAAGTGCTCCCGAGGGTGAAGATGCAACGCCATGTCTTCATTGATGCACTTGAAGGTGACTGTTACATCCAAAAGTCGGAGTCGAGGGCTTCCGAGGCAAACGGAAGGTGCATGTTGCATCCAAAGATAGGGATGTCCGGGCATCGTCTTCGTTGTACAGGAAGAGCCGTAGATCAGAATGGCGGTGCTAGGCTCTTTCTTCCTTCAAAGTGGGTGTTGCCCACTCTGGTGGGTTTGGAAGTTGCTCCTTTAGCCGCATTTCGATTGCGGTCTTCCTTGGTCTTTGGAGGCTCTTTCGAAGCCTCCCCTGGCCGCAGGCTGGCTTGCGGTGCTCTTCTCTTCCTGGGTTAGAGGGTTGATTGCCACCCTCGTTCTGCTCAATAAATGCTTCATTAGTCGAAGCACTTATCAGGTGAACCGGGCTGGAAGGGTGGCACATAACTGGGCTGCTGAAGGGATGCACATAACTGGGATACACATAACTGAGCTGCTGAAAAGGATGCGCCTTGCTGAGGGTGCATGGTAGGATGCGCCTGATCGAAGGCGCATGATGATTGCTGCGCTTGCCTGAGGGCGCATGGTGGCTGCTGGCTGTAGACTTAGGATCTTTTCTTTGTAGAAATTCTCCTTTGTATAGTCTTTCTTTAGACATGTAATAGACTTTTATATGTTAAATAAAAAGTCCTCTTTCAATGTCTATACTTGTTGTTTTGGCTGTGGAGTACTTTGTCCGAGCTCTGGCGCATGTAGTCTGGCGCATGGGCTTTCTGGTTGTGAAATTCCATGCTTCTATAGGTAAGTGTCGAGTGTGAACTGAATAAGACAACCAAATCTTTATTTAAATCCATAAATACTGTAAGTACTACTAGACCCTTGCAATTACTGCACATGGACTTATTTGGTCCCAGTAGAGTAGCCAGTCTTGGTAGAAAACTCTATGCATTTGTTATTGTAGATGATTTTTCAAGATTTACTTGGATTTTCTTTCTTATAAACAAAAGCGATACTATTTCAGTTTTCAAAATCTTTGCCAAAAAGGTCTAAAATGAAAAAGGCTACATGATTACTCGAATCCGAAGTGATCATGGAGGCGAATTCGAAAATTCTGATTTTGAAAAGTTTTGCGAAACAAATGGTTTTAATCATGAGTTTTCTTATCCTAGAACTTCTCAACAAAATGGTGTTGTGGAGCAGAAGAATAGGACTCTTGGCGATATGGCTAGAGTCATGTTGAATAAATTTTCACTTTTAAAATATTTTTGGGCAGAAGCTGTCAGTACAGCTTGCCATGTTTTAAATATGGTACTTATTCGACATATTTCGAAGAAAATACCCTATGAGCTTTGGTTTGGTAGGACTACAAATGTCTCTTATTTTAGAGTGTTCGGTTGTCGCTGTTTTATCTTAAATACCAAAGATAACTTAGGCAAGTTTGATGCCAAAGCTGACGACGGTATTTTTCTTGGCTATGCTGCCAAGAGTAAGGGATATAGAGTGTTCAATAAACGCTCAATGATTGTAGAAGAATCTACTAATGTGTCTTTTGATGAGGAAAATAGTACAGCGGCTATCCCTGACGATGATGTTGAACCATCAACTTCCATACGATGAATACCACCCCTGAAACCAATTCTCTGGAGGGCTTACCGAAGAAGTTCGAGTTCAAGCCGTCACACCCAGAAAACTTGGTAATAGGTGAGGTATCACGCGGAGTAAGTACTCGATCATCTTTAAGAGATTCTATTGCTAGCACCGCTTTCATTTTGTAAATTGAGCCTAAAACTGTTTTAGAAGCTTTTAATGATGAATTTTGGATTTCTGCCATGCAAGAAGAACTCAACCAATTCGAAAGAAGCCAGGTCTGGAAACTTGTTCCTAAACCGGCTAACCATTCGATTATTGGTACTAAATAGGTTTTTCGTAACAAAGTAAATGAAGATGGTTCAGTCACTCGCAACAAAGCTCGTCTAGTAGCTCAAGGATACAACCAAGAGGAAGATATCGACTACGATGAGACGTATGCTCCGGTTACAAGACTTGAATCCATTCGGATGCTTTGTGCCTTTGCAAACTTTCAGAATTTTAAACTTTTTCAAATGGATGTCAAAAGTGCTTTTCTGAATGGTTTTATTAAATAGGAAGTTTTTGTAAAACAACCCCCTGGTTTTGAAAATCATATATTTTCCGACCACGTTTTCAAGCTTAAGAAAGCGCTCTATGGCCTCAAATAAGCCCCCAGAGCTTGGTATGAATGCCTAAGAAATTTCTTACTAGATAAAGGTTTTTCAAATGGGAAAATTGACACTACATTTTTTATCAAAACTTTTCGAGATACTATTTTTAGTTCAAATTTATGTTGATGATATCATATTTGGGTCTACTAATGAAATCTATGCCAAAATTTTGCTAAGTGTATGCAGAACGAATTTGAGATAAGCATAATGGGGGAGCTCAATTACTTCCTCGGACTACAAGTCAAACAAACTTCGCAAGGAACATTTATCAGCCAGTCAAAATACACATAGGATATGCTGAAGAAGTTTGATCTTGACAACGTCGAACAAATCAGCACTCCCATGGCTAGTACGACCAAGCTGGAACCTGATGAAAGCGGCAAACCTGTTGACCAACGTAAGTATCGAGGTATGATTGGTAGTCTACTTTATCTAACTGCTAGTCGTCCCGATATCATGTTTAGTGTTTGTCTGTGTGCTCGCTATCAAGCTAGTCCTAAGGAATCACACATGTCCGCCGTTAAGCGTATCTTTCGATATCTTAAGGGTACTATTGCAGTGGCTTGTGGTATCCCAAATCCACATCCTTTAACCTTATTGTAGGAACCCTAGAGGGGGGGTGAATAGGGTCACGCTAACTAATCAAGCACTTAGCACAAGTTAATGGGCAATTTAAAAATATAAGTACAAGAGAAGAAGCAATAACAATACCGACACACGATATATCCTGGTATCCTCCCAAGAGGCACTCCAGTCCCGGAACTCTCTCCGGCTTTAATCCACTATTTGAGTAAATAGTTACACACGAGTTTGGATCCGAAGAACTAGCCAACTTCTTACATGAGAGCTTTAATCCAAAGGCCTCTTCGACTTCAAACGAAAGTTTGGATACGAAGACTCTCCAACTTCAACAGAGAGTTTGGATACGAAGACTCTCCAACTTCAACCGAGAGTTTGGATGCGAAGACCCCCAACTTCAACCTTTCACAATAGGTTTTGATCTCCTTATACAATAGGATGAAGATCTTACTTTTCAACTCAATAACTCTAACACAATTTGTGGATGGCAAATGAAAGCTTTGTAGAGTTGTTTGTGGATAGGCTTTGGTGGTTTAGAAATTTTAGGCTCAAAGCATCAACCTTGAATGAAGGGGTTCAAGGCTATTTATAACCAAAGCATTGAAAAGAGCTTAAAGGCAACTTTTCAGACAGCGACCGGTATACCGCCGGAATGAGTCGGCATACCGTCGGTATACCGGTCTGGGATTGCAACGGCTCGAAATATAGCCGTTGGGATCATTTAATGCTGGAAATCCGACCGTTGGACTTTCAACGTTACGGAATCGGTATACCGTCGGTATGATTGGTATACCGTCGGTATGTCAATTTTGTGGATAGAAACTTTCTGTGAACAAAATCGGTATACCGCCGGTATGCACGGTATACCGTCTGTATGCCGGTTTTCATCCAAAAATGATCCTGGGCTGGTTTCTACTCTAGCTTTCGATTTGCCATTTTTTGTGTTTACAATTATTCCTAAGACTCATTACAGACTCCAGATACTGTAGCAGGTGCAGGCTTCTTCAGAGTCTTGAAATGATGATGGCATGGCTTGGCTTCTTCCTTTGATAGGTGCTGGCTTTTTCATTGACGACAGCTGTCCAAAGATATCCAGTTTGTGAAAACTGAATACCTTTTGGGGGCTTCGCCCCCGAACCCCCGACGGGGGGCGCTGCCCCCTTGACCCCGTCCGCTGATCGGGCAGCAGAACCCCCGGTGCGTGGCTTCGGAGATGTCGTCGGGTGGTTCAGAGAAATCTTGTGGGATCCGTCGTCTTTGGCCCACCATGATTTCTTCATTGCATATGTCCACATTGATCTTGCTTATTACTTTTCTGCATGTACATGTTAGACGAACAAAGCAATATACATAGTAGCAAGTATGATAAGTTTAATGCACATTTGGACAATGTTGAGTTTAAGTATAAGTGCTAAGGTGATAGCATAAATGTTAGTGATATCATAATGATTAAACTTAATTGAATGACCACAGTCAAAACATAGTTTTGATTTTGGCAATCCGATTAAATTTAAGATAGATAAGCTCATATCACTAATATGTAAACCAATAGGCACATATCACCAAAAGGTATAAGTATAAGTAGAAATGCTATAGCGATAGTATAAAGATTAGTGATAATAAAATGCTAAACTTAACATATTAACCATATTCAAAAACATGATACAATCATTGGGCTAACACTTATTGGTTATTCGGATGCTGATTTTGCTGGATGCAAAGTCGACCGTAAAAGTACGAGCGGCACGTGTCATTTATTAGGCAAGGCTCTAGTCTCCTGGTTTAGCAAGAAGCAGAATTCTGTCGTACTATCCACAACAGAAGCTGAATATATCGCAGCTGGTCATTGTTGTGCACAAATTCTGTGGAAGAAGCAAACCCTTGCAGACTACAACCTATCTTTTATGCACATTCCTATATTCTGTGATAACAGTAGCGCTATCAACCTTACTAAGAACCCTATATGTCACTCACGCACGAAACACATTGAAATTCGTCACCACTTTTTGCGTGATCATCAACAAAATAGCACTATAAATTTAGAATTTATTGACACTGATCATCAGTTGGCAGATTTCTTTACAAAACTACTATCCGAAGAGCGATTCAACTTTCTTTGTCGTGAATTAGGAATTTTGGATGAAACGGTTATTCATTAAATTGGCCTGCGTAAATATCGATTATGTCATATATCTTTATGGTGACTTTGCTATGGGTACAAGCCGAAATGGTCCTTCTGAAAACAAGGCATAAAAGCCTAAGCGACACAGTGCACTAGTCTTCGGACTACCGCTAGCTGGGATCCGGCCTCTACAGCTACCCCATGACAGTTTCATCGTAATGATCGTTACAGCTGTCAAGACGGGCCGGCCCGTAACCCACCATAACCCACTATTTGGCGGTGCCGGGCGGGCCGACCCACCATTTTGGCGGGCTGGAAAAATTCTAACCCAGCCCAACCCACCGACGGGCCGCGGGCTAGGCAGGCCGGCCCGCTTAATTTTTTTAATTTTTTTAATTATTATTTAGTTTCTTAAAAGGAAAAAAATTATATATAATATTTTCTACTCACTCTCATATGCATCAAATTACAAGTAAAATACAAGAAACATTATAATAGTAGATATTTCTTTAAAACACCTTCATTCATGTAAATAAATGACCAAATTTAATATTTTATACGTCATTACTTGCATTAAATGAGAATTTTTATCATTTATAATACATATCTCATATATGTGCTAAATAAAAAAATTAAAAATTTTATAAAAAAATAAATGGCGGGCCAACCCACTTGGCCCGCGGGCTAGCCCACCGCGGGGCGGACTACTAGCGGGCCAGCCCACCTAGATCCGCCTGTTTGGCGGGCTCCTAAATGCTCGGCCCAACCCACCTTTTTGGCGGGCGGGGCGGGCCGGCCCAACCGGCTTAGCCCATTTTGACAGCTCTAATGATCGTTGTCATAAATCCTTGTTTAATATATGGTTCAATTTCATTTGTAACTTAGTTAATTCAAAATTTTCTTAATTCAATTCCGTTTATTCCATTCATGGTTTCTCTCACAATCTCAATTTTTGATTTTCATCAATCATTCGAAAATCTTCCAACTTTGCCAATCCATTTTTTTCCTACTTAGGCATTTTTCAACTGCTTTGATTTCTGGCCTCAGAACCCAGAACTCGGGCCGAACTCTTCCCACACAGAGTTCGGGCCGAGTTCGGTCTGCTGATTCCAGAACTCCCAATTGCTCTCAGCCCTCCATCTATTTTGATCCTACGGTCCAGGATCAACCCGATAAACCGACCCTATATTCATATTTTGGGAATTCCTTCTCTCTTCTCCATTACCACCTCTAAAACTTCTTCAACTTCATCCTCTCCAAACCCTAACCCTAGAATTCTCAATCTACTGTGGTTTTCTTCCCCAAACTCAAGGAGCATAGCATTTGGTTCCTTCTCTTCCATATTCTACTACTCTCTTGAGGTCTAACTCTCTCTTTTTCTCTATCTCAAATTTCAAATTCCTATCATTATCAATGGCACCTAGGTTGTTCAATAGGGAAAAGAGGGCTAGAACCGAGGGTGCTTCCTCATCTAACCCTCCTCCTTAAGTTGTTCAACCCATTCATCCACTTTTTAATCCACCACCACCTAATGACCCCAACACATTCAATGATCGAATTTTTGTTTCATTGGAAGCTTCCAATGAATGGTTCAATGACTTTCGATCAAGGAGTGTGTATGCGGGTCATCCCATCAATTTCATAATATTTTTTAGATATGACTCTTTGTTTCATGATCTTTGTCTCGATGAGTTAGTTTCTACAACTTCACTTATATACTTGAATGCCATCCAAATGTTTTACTGTAATCTCACATGGGACGACACACGAATCTATTCTCGTGTCGTCGGAATCGACATCTCTTTTGGTGATTTCGAACTTACGGAATATCTCGAGATTCTGAAACCCAACTCATGGGAAAAACTTGTCGATGCACGCAAGTTTCAATTTTCTGATGGGTCGTCCCTTGAGAGTTTCAAGGATGATTTGTATACTCCAAACACACGTCCACGCAAGTTACTTGCTAAATTCCTTAACCCATATTTCTACGAACTTTATCGTATCGTCTTCTCCACGATCTTGCCCAAAGCAGGATCGACTGATGAAGTTTCTTATTTTGACATTTTTGCACTCTATCATCTTCACTTCCATGTCCCGTTTAACCTTCCCACACTATGATGGACTGGATGATTAGTGCATGGAAGAGGCCTAAATCATTGGTCTATGCTCTTTATTTGCCACTGGTTTTTCGTGCGTTCCACGTTCCTCTTGATGAGTGTCAGTTTCTTCTAGCCCCAGCCTTTCTGTCTAAGGCAAGGCGGCTTCTAGCAGCTGTCGAGTCTCCTGCTGAGTCCGAGCATTTCGGGTCTGATGCTCAGGCTGATGCACCTACTCTTGGGTAACCTGCGCCCGAGATACCTGCTACTCTCGAGTCTATCCAGACCATGCTTCGCGATCGTTTCATATTGGAGGACGACCGCTGGACCCAGCTCGACTATCGTACCACTTTACAGATGAGGGCCATCAGTAACTCATTGCATGACATCCGGTACACCATGTCTCGGCATCCCACTATGCCCCTTCCTATGGAGCGGGATCCATCTCGCGCCGGTTACCGTATAGACGACCCCTGGGTCATGCGATATCTGGATCTAGATGCAGCTTTTGTGGATCCTCGTCGTTCGGATACTGATCCATCTGACACCGCTGGACCATCTCATGCTCCATGATGGATGTGGTTCCGTACCTGCTGCTGCTACTGCTGATGATCTTATTTAGTTTTATGCATTATAGACTTATGCTTATGTAGTTTCATTTTCTTGTATGAGTACATTTTAGTTTATGTGGATCTTTAGCTTTTATCTGCAGTTATCATATTATTATTATTGTGTGATTGCTAGTTAATCCTTTATACAGTCTTCTGCCTGTCTGTGTTGTGATTCATTTTGATAAATGCCAAAAAGGAGGAGATATATTTGATATTTATATCCTTATCATCTTGTGTGATATCTATCTGTGTTTTGGAAAAGATAATGTATATCAGGATAAAGCACATTGGTTTACGGGGAAGCTATGTTTATGGGGGAGCTATGATTACGGGGGAGCTACTTCATTCTATACTTGTGTCCGGGTATGAACATTGAATATACAAATATCATTTTTGTCAATTATCAATATGGGGGAGATTGTTGACCCAAACTGGATCACAGTCAACCAAATATTGACAAATTGACAATATAATACTTGTCATAATTCAATATGACACATCAAGACAGAACTCAGTGCAAGACGGACGTCGTCTCTCTCCTACAACGTACTCGTTTTCAGAGTCTGTACTATTTTACATTTTTTGAGTCTAGCAAAATATAAACTGAGTAGCACTTGGTATTCTTGGCTTAACCCTTATTCCCAAACAAATCAAAAGCTCCACCAAGCCAAACTTAGCCCACAAAGGCCCAACTAAACTTTCTGTCAGCATGGAGACAGAGTTCGGGACGAACTCTGCCCCCTGATTTCCAGGACCCTAATTTTTAGGGTTTACTGGATGCTAGTTGTCCAACGGCCAAAAATTTGAATTTATGACACAGAATTCTGGCCGAATTCTGCCTATCTCAACTAGTATAAATAGGCCTTGAATTCTCTCATTTTCATTCATCCAATTATCTCTTCTTCTCTTCTCTATAAGCCTCATACAAACCTTAACCTTCCCATCTACTAGCCACAAGCTTCCTAAGCCTAAAAGTGCTCAGTGTTATTCAGTTAGGAGGTTGTGCAAGAGTCAAAAAAGTTGCTTGAAAAATTCCAAGCACCGCCACAGCGATCTTTGTAAGAAGTTGATGTGCGCTTCTGAAGAAAAGGCATGGGGTGTAACTACTATTCATAAATAGTGGATTTAATCCTGAGCAAGAGTTCTCAGGCCTGGACTAGTCATGCATGAGAAAAACCATGTTAAAATGACTGTGTTTGCGTATGCTCTCTTGATTTTTTTTTATTTTCACATTTAATACTCTGATTATTTACTGTTGGTGAAAAGAGTTAATTTTTATTTGGTCATTATTCTTATAAACTCTATTCACCCCCTCCTCTAGAGTTGCCTATCTGTTCTTCAGAAGATAACTATGAGCATTGATCAATAATATTAAAAATGAAGGTATTATAAAATTTTAACCAAAAAATGGTGCTATGCACTCAACAATGCCTCACTCTCATACTGGTAAGAACTCATAGATGAAAATGCACATACTCCATATTTAACAAAGCTGTAAAAGATTTTGCAAGTAACTACATCCAAATCATATTTAACTGATACTACCAAGTCATATAACTTGTAATATGCTAATTCACAATTGCTCTCTGGATTTCGCTTCACCTTGAAAACTAAGAAAGATACTCTTGTTAGCATTCATCTTTGCATCTTCTATCATGTAGCTTAGGTCTTGGACAAACCTGTAAAAATTAGCAAAATAAACTTTCCTCTGTTATTGACGTATATTAATAAACCGGAAACTAGCTGTAATGGGTCAATAACCAAAATAAGCACACAAAATGTGGAAATTAGCAAAATAAAATATAACATTTCTTTGAAGTTACCAGATAAAACAAATGCTGAAGCATGTCTATCGCAAACATGTGACATCATCCAATGCTGCCAAAAAAAGAAGATAAGGGTTAAAATGCAAGAAAACAAGAAAATAAAACAAACTCCATACTATTTATTTCATAAAATTTATACAGGTTTGCTCTTGATAACCTTTCATCAACATGCTTTTAGGATTTTTAGGACAATTGCGACTACATGACCAACATTAATGCCTTTGCACATCTGACAAGCTCTTGGTTTCTTTTGCTGAGTTGCCTTCTCTAGTCCATTCTTTATTCTGTCATTACTGGCAGCTTCAACCTCAATTGCATGGTTTGCCGTCTTCCTACCCTTCGTCTGTGAAAGATGTGGGTCAAGGAGTAGCTCTTCAACTCTATTGTTACAAGCCTCCATTCTAGGCTCACTTATAGGCTCATTACTTCTCCTTTTGAAGTAGAGTGTCATCCAATACCCACAATTGTTCGAATAACCTGTGAAGTGTGTCTGCGCATAATTTAAACCCTTCATCTGATGCACTAGCCATATAAGCACACTGTGTTGCAGATTTCAAAAGGTAAGATGTTCTTGCTGCTTGTTCTCCAACATGAGGATCACGCATAATGATTCCATCTCGAGAAACAATTTCAACCTTGTTCGCATCCTTTGTCACCTCTTCAACATAAAATAAGAAGGAATCTCATTTAAGTAGAGTATATCAAAAACTCTACACAGATGTTTGCAGGGTAACCCTAGAAATACAAATAATTGACATCCACATGAACCCTCCATTAAAGTCAAGTTCATTTTTACAACATACTCTTCCTTGTCGTCATTCTTGTAACGAACAACATAGGTTCAAAAATCACCATCTTTTTCAGTTTCATCCACTCTAAGCCGACATGCTTCACCCAACTCTTCCTCGAACTTTCTAAATATATTCCTTGTGTAGATACGAGCACTATGAACCAAGAAATCATCCTTACTTTTCAAAATACGTTTTTTGTAAGTTGAGATGTAGTCCTCCTTTCGCTCATTCACATAAATTGACTCCAATGCTTGATCGTACTTTGTAACAAATTCTTTCAAGGTTGTCTTCGCGGTAACAAAAGCATCGAAAAAAGAGTTGATACTTTCACTTCGTTGTGTGGTATTATACCAGCAAAAAAGGTACTCCGACAATAGACTGGTACCCAACTATGATGAATCTCATATAATTCTTTCATCTAATCGTGGTCTTCCAGCTTATATTCATGCACCAAAGCGGCCCATTGATCTTCAAAATCTTCAATTGTGTGTGTTTCACGAATGCACTGCTTTCTTGAATCCTGAACACTTAAAACAAATATGCTTGAACTTCTCTGCAAATTTCTTCTTGATGTGCCAAAGACAAAAACGATGACGAGTCTTAGGAAATATCTTCGCCACTGAATTACTTATAGCTATCTTGATCTGTGATGATGGAAACAGGGTATTTCCCTTCCATAGCTCGAAGCCAATGCTTAAATACCCAAACAAAATTGTCTTCGATTCATTTTCTATGAGTGCACAACAAAAAAAAATTAATTGATGGTGATGGTTCACCCGTGAAGGGTCCAAATGACATGGAATACTTGTTTGTTCTATATGTTGTGTCAAATGTAACAACATCTCCAAATTGTTGATATGCCAAGCATGACCGTCCATCCACCAAGAAAAAGTTAACTGCTTTTCCCTCTTTGTCAGTATCAATTGCATAGTAAAAATCCTTGTTTCCTCCTCCCATTTGTTGAAAATATACTTTCACAGAATCAGCATCCCCACAGTCAATGATGGATGCTCTCACCATCCTCAAATGATTATAAAGATCTTTAGCATTAAATTCGGCATTAGAGCATCCACCAAAAAGTGTAGTGATCTTACTAATCTGAAGACGTTCTTGACTAAAACTTTCTGTTAATGCTTTTGCAACTTCAGGCAAGTGTCTTCAAGATCTCATATGAATCCGTTTAGTTGGGCTGACCAACGTATGATTGTGTACATCTTCAAACATATTGACCTTCCACAAGTTTGAATCTTTTATATTTTGGACACATATCCTAGCCATACTGTAGGAACGAAGTCGTAAAGCAAAATAATCTAGAGGGGGGTGAATAGAGTAGGCAGCAAAATATTGCTAATTAAAAACTTGTTAGCAGTTAGATCACAGAAATAATAATAATCACAAAGTAATAACTGTAAAGATAAGAGATCAGAAGGCAAACGCAAATACAGAGATTTATACTGATTTTTCTCTTGTGAGGACTAGTCCAGTCGGAAGAACTCTAGCTTCCAGTTGAATCTACTATTGGAAAATTCTGCAAGTTTTCATACGAAGTCCTTGCAACTTCTAAAGATGCGAGCTTTGATACGAAGAACTCAACCAACTTCAGTTTTAAAGAGTCTTTCTTCAATCAAACCTCTGATTACAATTTCTCTGAAATCTTCTAGACCGTACCGTACCGGCAAATTGACTAGAGAATTGTAACTGGCTTGGAATTTAAAAATGAAAGCTTTTTAGAACTCTTTGGAAGAAACGTAAGCTTAGAAGAGAAGGGATGAAAGTGAATGAATGATTTGAAATGATCAGAATTCCTCTCTATTTATAGTTTTTCCAAAGACAGAACTCTGGCAGAATTCGGCCAGAATTCTATGTAACAAACCGCAACTAAAGGGAGACCAAGTTCAAAAACCAACGTTCATATAACGTTAACCTTGGTCGAACTCTGGCCGAGTTCTGTCACGACCCGATCCTAAATAATTGGGTCGAACCGGATCATGCCCAGCCTGCACCGTTGTTGAGACGGCGGCAGTAAGCTGTTCCATTAGCAGGTAACCACAACAACATCTATATTTGTCACAACTCAATATTCGAGAATTTAAAATTTTATTAAACCTTTAAAAATACAACTGGAAAGTGAAAGAACTGAAATAAAAGCTGAAATCAAATTACAAAATTCTAAAACAACAAATCTAGAAGCAGAAAATCTAGCTAAGCGTTCGGCTCGCCGGCCTCAGGTCCTGCGTCCTCCAAAGGGGACTCTGGCAACACCACAGGGTACAGAACCGGGTCATAATAGCTACTGTATAACAGCTCTGTATCCTCAATATCCCCTAAAAATGTATCTCCAGTCAGGAGGGAGCAAAGTACAATTCATGCTAATTTGACAGTTGAAATAATAATAGAATCATGCACTTTTAAACAATTTAGAAATGAACAGTTTTCTAACAGTAAAACAGTGTGATTTGAATAGGCAATGAATATGACCGGCTTGGGTTTGTTACAGTTCAGATACGGCTTATCCCCGTGTGTATGAGGGGTAAGCTAGTACAGTTCTAAGTTATTTTAGATGTGGTCATACTCATTACACTACTCTCCCAGTCCCCAAACAGTTACAGTAGTTACAGTAGTTACAGTCAGTGCTCTCAGAGAGAGTTCCGTGTTGCATCGTGTTTAAACTTGCATTAAAACGATTACTAAATAACTGTAAACTAACACAAAATATACTTGCCTCAAATGGACTGGACTTGAAGGGATGAAGACTTCGAGATGGGATTTAGACTCGTCCTCGAAATCCTACATTCGAGAAGTTGACTCAGAATCCAGGGTTACCAAGCTAACTATGCTAGTTGAAATCTCTAATTGTGTCCTAATCAATTTTAATCTTCATTAATGCAATCACAAACAAAAACGCGATTATCGGTGCGTTGTAATTAATAACGAGGAAAAGATCAATTTAAGTTGTATTTTGGAAAAACTCGTAGTTACCAATTTATTTGGTTAAAACTTGTATTTTTTTTTCGTAATTATACATATAAAACTAAATTTCTTATTTTAATGAGAAATACATGATCGTTGTTAAATATTAAAACTTGTAAATTTTAATGTGAGAAAACTTTATTAATTTTTATAAAATGATTATCTATTTGATTTATGCGTACGCTAAAAGAACTCGCAAAACCAGAAAACAACAGAAAATCCTACGCTACTAAATCACAGGTCACAGAGCCAATAACCAGCTGGGCTTATGTCCATTACAATTTATTTACATAAATTGAAATAAGACGAAACAGTTGTTAGATAAAAATCTTCCTACAATTTAATTATGAATAAATTAAATAATAAAAATAAATCAAATATTTAATGAGTCTCAGATATGGTCCAATCATTATATAGGCTAATGCCTCAACGTCCGGGCGAAGCCGGTTTCGTTTGCACTTAGCCAGGGCCCACTGACCGATACGGTCGTCGCCCAAAAATCCCAAAATACTAGTATTTTCCGAAAACCATTTAAAATCATTTTAAAAATACAATTAAATTTTACGGAAAATCCGGCAGCATTTCCTCTATTTTTGGTCAACCCAAAAACTGGGAAAGTGTGCCAATATTTTCCTGCAAGTTCCAAACTAGAGAATCCCAAAATATATATATAAATAACCACAACCATTCTCAATATTAATTCGGAACGACCCGAAACGAATTCGGGAGTCCGAAACCAACCAAAAACATCACAGCACAATTTGGAAGAGTAAAAATCCAGAAATCCGTTTCAAAAAACACAAAGCCAACAACCAGAGGCTTTCCCGAAGATTTCTCGGGAAATCCCGGAAACGACGTTAACCCAAAAATCAAATTTCCCAAAGAAAATTCGTGGACCAACTCATCATAGATACCTACGGGGAAGAACTACTATGATTAACCAGGGATTACCCAAAACGACGGAATTCGAAGGGTTGCCTCGGACTCGGGACGCGCAAATCCACAGAACGGACTTGAAATCCCGCGAAGAGCGCAGGATAGGGGCTGTCCAGAATAGCGGACACGGTCTCGAGGTGCGTCGGGGATGCTGGCCGGGCTCGGGATGCCGGGGAGGACAGTGCGCGGGACACGGGAGCTAGGGTGCGGCCGGGGACCGGAGAGGCACGCGGTTCAGCGCCGCTGGGAGCAGCCGGGGGTCGCTGGCGGCCGGATCGGGGTCCGGCGGACGCGGCGAGGCGTTGGGGGGCCGGGCGTGGAGGTCGGGAAATGCGCCGGGGAGCCAGGGGTGCGGGGCGTCGGGACCGAGAGGAGCTCGGGTCGGCGGAGGTCGAGGGTGGAGTCGGCCAGATGAGGGGGCTGGGGAGGTTGCCTCTGGTGGAGTTGGAAAATAAGAGAGGGATGATAGGGAAAAGTTATGTATGCTGTTCTTAATGAGGGAGGGAGAATGGCTTTTCTTTGTAAGGAGTTGGAGTGGGGAGTTATAAGGAGGAGTGGAAAAGGTGCTGTGGGTGTGTGAGTGATTGTAGGGAGAGAAGAGTGGGGAAAGGAGAATGTGGAGAGGGGAGTTGGGGATCTGGTCCAATTTGGACCAGCTCCAAAAATGAGTTAAAAATATTTTTTTAAAAAAAATAAATCAGAATTCAAAAGAGAGGGTTAGGATCGGGTCCGTGGTTTCGGGAATCGGATCCGGGCTCGGGCCAGGTCAGCAATCAAAAACCGTTGTAAATTTTTGAAATTAGTTTCCAAGCTCATAATAATAATAATAATAGTAGAATAATATTATAATAATAATATTAAGTAACACTACAGAAACTGGGTTTCACAATCTTCCCTCCTTAGAAAATTTTATCCTCGAAATTAAAGGCAGGGTTAGGGGTTAAGATAAACTCAAATCAAGCAGGTACGGGTACTACGCCCGTAACTCAGGTCCAACAATAGAAATTTCCAAGGCAACCGTGGATGAGACGGTTTAGGGACAAGTTTCATTTATGATATCATCCATGCAGAAAAATACAAAAGCGAACCAAAGTATACGAGGTTGATCAGACCATCATGCACCGGTCCTGATTAGACAATATATTAGTGGGTGCACCCAATAAAATACTGTCATGATCAAGCTTGATAAAGAGATAGCTTGTAAAACTAGGCTAACTTAGCAGCATCAGTCAAGTTTAGAACGAAAAGATAATAAATAGGAGTTATGTGATGGCTCAAATTTTGATCTTCTTCTACCTCTGACTACGCTTGCAACTGGTTTCTCTGGCACTGAAAGGTTGAGTCCAATCTTCAGCTCTAAATTATCCAAAATGTGACTCGGATCCGGAATGTAGCGTCTGAGCTGTGATACGTAGAAGTTGTTGTGCACACTCTCAAGATTAGCTGGTAGAGCTAACCGGTACGCTACTTTTCCAACGCGTCTTAAAACTTCAAATGGCCTGACGTAACTGGCCTCAATTTTCCAGCTCCGTCAAAACTGATCGTTCCTCTGGTAGGAGAAAACTTCACAGAAACGCTATCTCCTTCAAACTCCACTAGTCGACGACTACTATCACCCCAATGCTTCTGTCTGTCTTGGACAATCCTGAGCTTACATTCACCTTCTCTACTGCGTCAGTCACCATCTCTGGACCCAGCAGTACTCTTTTTCCTACGTTGTCCCATGCAAGTGGTGTACGGCAATGACGTCCATAGAGAGCTTCAAATGGGGTCATACCAATGCTGGCTTGGTAGCTGTTATTGTAAGAGAACTCTACCAAGTGCAAATGATCTTCCCAAGACCCTCCAAACTCCAAGATGCAAAATCTTGGCATGACTTCAGGCGTCTGGATTGTCCTTTCTGATTGTCCATCTGTCTGAAAGTGATAGGCAGTGCTGAACTTCAATTGTGTCCCCAGGCTGTCATGTAAACTTTTCCAAAAGTGAGAGGTAAATCTAGTATCTCTGTCAGACACAATACTTACCGAAACTTCATGAATCCGGTAGATGTGCCGTATGTACAGTGCTGCCAACTTCTCGGTGGATAGACCAACCTTGAAGGGAATAAAGTGAGATGACTTCATCAGTCGGTCAACGATAACCCAAATGGCATCCCTCCCTTCTTGGGATCGAGGCAGTCCTGACACAAAATCCATTGTTATGTGCTCCCATTTCTATTCCGGAATGTCAAGCGGCTGCAATAGTCCTGCTGGTCTCTGTCTGCTAGCTTTTACTTGTTGATAAATTAAACATCTAGCCACATACCTGGATACGTCTTTCTTCATTCCGTACCACCATACTATTGTACGCATATCCCGATACATTTTGTTAGCTCCAGGATATATGGAATATTGCGACTGGTGCGCTTCTTGCATCAGCTCGTTCCTCAGTTTACCAGTTGGTATGTAAAGCCTCGTACCATTCTTTAGTGCTCCATCGCTGGCGATTGAGAAACCCTCAATTGTTCCTACCAACACTTGATCTCTAAGTTTGCAAAGTGTCTCGTCTTGAAACTGCGTCTCCTTGATTTTGTCCATCAGACTCGAGCTCACTTGCCACTTCATCAACAATGAATCAGCATCCAGCTCCTTCCTTCCAGGCAGTATAATCTCCAGTCCAAGCTTCTCGATGTCCTCTAGCAGGTGCCGTTCCTTGGTCACAAACATCGCCATAGGGTATCGACTAAGTGCATCTGCGACCACATTAGCCTTACCCGGGTGGTACTGTAGATCGATGTCAAAATCCTTCATCAGCTCCAGCCATTCCTTGCCTCATGTTCAGCTCCTTCTGAGTGAAAACATACTTCAGACTTTTATGGTCTAATATATTTCCACTCTCTCTCCATATAGATAATACTTCCATAGCTTCAAAGCAAAGATGACTGCCGCAAGCTCCAGATCATGTATGGGATAGTTCTTCTCATGAGTCCGTAATTGCCTAGATGCATAAGTAATCACTTTTCCATGTTGTTGAAGAACGCAACCCAGTCCTTTACCTGAGGTATCACTGTAGATTGAGAAACCACCAGTTCCTGCGGGTAGCGCAAGGATTGGTGCAGTGGTAAGTCTCTTCTTCAGCTCCTCAAATGATGCATGGCAAGCTTCCGTCCAAACGAACTCTTCATTCTTCCTTATAAGCTTCGTCATCTGTTCAGTAATTCTGGCAAAATCCTTCATGAACTTCCAGTAGTAGCCAGCCAAGCCCAAGAAACTCCTGATTTTAGCAATTGAGCTCGGGATAAACCACTTCTTAACAGCGGCTATCTACTTCGGATCCATCAAAATTCCTTCTCTTATGATAACATGGCCAAGAAAATCCACCTTGTCTAGAAAGAATTCATATTTGGAGAGCTTACCATACAGCTTCTCCTTCCTCAAAGTTTCCAGAACTTTTCTGAGGTGCTCTTCGTGCTCCTCTTCCGTCTTTGAATAGATCAGAATGTCATCGATAAAGACAACGACAATTTGATCTAGGTATTCATGAAAAACCTTGTTCATAAGATTCATGAACACCGCAGGAGCATTCGTCAGTCCAAACGGCATGACCAAGAATTCAAACTACCCATACTTGGTGTTGAATGCCATCTTGGAAATATTCCTTCCTGACCCTGATCTGATGGTAGTCAGATCTAAGATCAATCTTCGAAAACACCTTGGCTCCGCTCAATAGATTAAATAGGTCATCGATCCGGGACAGAGGGTACTTGTTCTTATTGTTCAGCGCCTGGTAGTCGATGCACATCCGTACTATTACGTCCTTCTTGGGCACAAGCAAGACAGGTGCTCCCCAGGGTGAAGCTACATCACGAATGAATCCCAGAGCTTCAGTTCATTGATCTGGTCCTTCATCTCCTTGGCCTCCTTCGGGTTGACTCTGTAGCATCCCTTAGAAATAGGGAAAGAGCCGGGGACTAGGTCAATGGTGAACTCTATGTCTCAACCTGGGGTATCCGGGAAGACTATCAGGGAAGACATCTACCGTAAAGGTGTAACTAAGAATTTTATTCATGTGGAGAATTACAGCAAAAACTCTCATGATTGATCTAAGGACATCCTGTTACAACTTCTTATAACAATAGATAATGCTATTCAGCAGTCCTAGGTACTATTCTTCATGGTTCTGGCTCTTGCATGAGCAGTCTTCCAACTGCTTCATCTTCTATGAACCTCAAGTCTGCATCTTGCCTTATTGTAGGAGGCAAGGTCTGTTGGATAGGAAGAGTCCCTAGGTTGTGGTCTAACAGGTGTTGTTGGGATATGTGCTCTGGTTTGATGAAAAGATAAAGGGCAGTCCTTTACCCGATGTTCAGCGGATCCACACGCCAAACATTGTCCCAATCTCTTGCGACAACTAACGGCTAGATGACCAGGACTCTTGCAGTAGTCACAAGCCAATAGCTTCTTACGACCAGACTGCCGGGAAGTAGAGTACTTGATGGGACCCAAATATCTTCTAGATTCAGGGGTATCCCTCCTAGGACGAGGTTCTGCTCCAACTTGGTTTAAGATAGCTAAGGCTACATCATTGACGTTCTTCATGACTTCTTTCATGATATTCATCTGTTCCTGCTGGGCTTCAGCTTGAGCCTTCTGGAACTCCAGGATTTCTTGAAATAGGGCAACCATTTGGGAGGTGTTTGCTGGTTCTGATGGAGCAACAGGAATGGGTACTTCACCCAGAAAATGCAACTCAGTTTGAGAAGAGATAGGAATCGCCAGTATAGTGAAAACTTCACTGGATGCATCATGGGGACGGTCAATCAGCCGCGAGGGAATAAACCCTGGACTTGGTTGAGGAGATGGGGTATGATCCGGAGATGACACCTCATCGCCAGCAGGATGGTCTTTTCCTTGGTTATATTCTGGAAGGTTTAGGGTGCAATCATAAGCAAGGTATCCTACCAGTTTATAATCAAACAAAAGTATTTATTTATATATAATTCGGACCTATGTTGTGACAAATCAATGTTCTAGTATTCTAATTATTTCTAGGTATGTTTTCCTAAGTGTTGTTCAGACCTGCATGGGCCACCACTAAAAACATGTCACGACCCGATCCCAAATAATTGGGTCGAACCGGATCATGCCCAGCCTGCACCGTTTTTGAGACGGCGGCAGTAAGCTGTTCCATTAGCAGGTAACCACAACAACATCTATATTTGTCACAACTCAATATTCGGGAATTTAAAATTTTATTAAACATTTAAATAAATACAACTGGAAAGTGAAAGAACTGAATTAAAAGCTAAAATCAAATTATAAAATTCTAAAACAACAAATCTAGAAACAGAAAATCTAGCTAAGCGTTCGGCTCACCGGCCTCAGGTCCTGCGTCCTCCAAAGGGGACTCTGGCAACACCATAGGGTACAGACCCGGGTCATAATAGCTGCTGTATAACAGCTCAGCATCCTCAATATCCCCTAAAAATGTATCTCCAGTCAGGAGGGAGCAAAGTACAATTCATGCTAATTTGACAGTTGAAATAATAATAGAATCATGCACTTTTAAACAATTTAGAAATGAACAGTTTTCTAACAGTAAAACCGTGTTATTTGAATAGGCAATGAATATGACCGGCTTGGGTTTGTTACAGTTCAGATACGGCTTATCCCCGTGTGTATGAGGGTAAGCTAGTACAGTTCTAAGTTATTTTGGATGTGGTCATACTCATTACACTACTCCTCCAGTCCCCAAACAGTTACAATAGTTACAGTAGTTACAGTCAGTGCTCTCAGAGAGAGTTCCGTGTTGCATCGTGGTTTAAACTTGCATTAAAACGATTACTAAATAACTGTAAACTAACACAAAATGTACTTGCCTCAAATGGACTGGACTTGAAGGGATGAAGACTTCGAAATGGGATTTAGACTCGTCCTCGAAATCCTACATTCGAGAAGTTGACTCAGAATCCAGGGTTACCAAGCTAACTATGCTAGTTGAAATCTCTAATTGTGTCCTAATCAATTTAATCTTCATTAATGCAATCATAAACAAAAACGCGATTATCGGTGCGTTGTAATTAATAACAAGGGAAAGATCAATTTAAGTTGTATTTTGGAAAAACTCGTAGTTACCAATTTATTTGGTTAAAACTTGTATTTTTTCGATTATACATATAAAACTAAATTTCTTATTTAATGAGAAATACATGATCGTTGTTAAATATTAAAACTTGTAAATTTTAATGTGAGAAAACTTTATTAATTTTTATATCAAAATAATTATCTATTTGATTTACGCGTACGCTAAAAGAACTCGCAAAACCAGAAAACAACAGAAAATCCTACGCTACTAAATCACAGGTCACAGAGCCAACAACCAGCTGGGCTTATGTCCATTACAATTTATTTACATAAATTGAAATAAGACGAAACAGTTGTTAGATCTAAAATCTTCCTACAATTTAATTATGAATAAATTAAATAATAAAAATAAATTAAATATTAATGAGTCTCAGATATGGTCCAATCGTTATAGGCTAATGCCTCAACGTCCGGGCGAAGCGGTTTCGTTTGCACTTAGCCCGGGCCCACTGACCGATACGGTCGTCGCCCAAAATCCCAAAATACTAGTATTTTCCGAAAACCATTTAAAATATTTTAAAAATACAATTAAATTTTACGAAAAATCTGGCAGCATTTCCTCTATTTTTGGTCAACCCAAAAATTGGGAAAGTGTGCCAATATTTCCTGCAAGTTCCAAACCAAAGAATCCCAAAATATATATAAAAATAACCACAACCATTCTCAATATTAATTCGGAACGACCCGAAACGAATTCGGGAGTCCGAAACCAACCAAAAACATCACAGCACAATTTGGAAGAGTAAAAATCCAGAAATCCATTTCGAAAAACACAAAGCCAACAACCAGAGGCTTTCCCGAAGATTTCTCGAGAAATCCCGAAAACGACGTTAACCCAAAAATCAAATTTTCCAAAGAAAAATTCGTGGACCAACTCATCATAGACACCTACGGGGACGAACTACTATGATTAACCAGGGATTATCCAAAACGACGGAATCCGAAGGGTTGCCTCGGACTTGGGACGCGCAAATCCACAGTACGAACTCAAAATCCGCGAAGAGCGCAGGACAGGGGCTGTCCAGAACAGCAGACACGGTCTCGGGGTACGCTGGGATGCTGGCCGGGCTCGGGACGCCGGGGAGGACAGTACGCGGGGCACGGGAGCTAGGGTGCGGCCGGGGACCGGGGAGGCACGCGGTTCAGCCGCTGGGAGCGGCCGGGGGTCGCTGGCGGTTGGATCGGGGTCCAGCGGACACGGCGAGGCGTTGGGGGGCCGGGGCTACGGTGGCGCGGGGGTCGGGCGTCGCACAAGGGGTCGGGCGCCGCGCAGGGGGTCGGGCGCGGAGGCCAGGAAGTGCGCCGGGGAGCCGGGGGTCCGGGGCGTCGGGATCGAGAGGAGCTCGGGTCGGCGGAGGTCGAGGGTGGAGTCGGCCAGATGAGGGGGCCCGGGGGAGGTTGCCCTCTGGAGTTGGAAAATAAGAGAGGGATGATGGGGAAAGTTATGTATGTTGTTCTTAATGAGGGAGGGAGAATGGGTTTCTTTGTGAGGAGTTGGAGTGGGGAGTTATAAGGAGGAGTAGGAAAGGTGCTGTGGGTGTGTGAGTGATTGTGAAGAGAAGAGTGTGGGAAAAGGAGAACGTGGAGAGGGAAGTTGGGGATCTGGTCCAACTTGGACCAGCTCCAAAATGAGTTAAAAATATATTTAAAAAAAATCAGAATTCAAAAGAGAGGGTTAGGATCGGGTCCGGGGTTTCGGGAATCGGATCCGGGCTCGGGCCAGGTCAGCAATCAAAAACTGTTGTAAATTTTTGAAATTAGTTTCCAAGCTCATAAATAATAATAATAATAATAAATAATAGTAGAATAATATAATAAAATAATATTAAGTAATACTATAGAAACTGGGTTTCACCGAGTTCTGTCAGGATTGGTCAGGTTTATTTTATGAAAATATTTTTGGGCTTTTTGAAATCCTTCAGAAGCTTTGTAAGTAAGAGATATTTTTCAAAACATAGGTCAATTTTAAAAATAATTTGGAATGTTTTTCAAAACATAGGTCAATTTTGAAAAACAATTTTGGATAGCCTATTTGTTAGTACGACTCAGTGTACATTGTATTCCTAGACTCAATAAAAATAAAAATTATATTACATAAAAAAAATACAGTCTCGAGTGGCAAACATAGCTTCGGTCTTAAACTGAGTAGATATCCAATCTTGATCAGTGTCCAAGTGTCTTGAGTAAACATCTGAGTTGCCGTATATCGAGACAGAGTTTCATCAATTATTAAAATCAGGTTTGACCATGACTAATGGGCCAACAATCTCCTCCATTTTGATAATTGACAAACCTTGACCGATATAACATCTTTGGTCTTTATCAAATCAAAATTGTACCGATAATGTACCAAAAAAAATTATTCTGTAGATTGTTCATACCTTGTATTCTTACAGATCGAAGATGTTAGATCTTATTTCTCCCCGTTGTCACTTAGCAAAATAATTGCAAAATAGAAAGCTTCCCCGTAATATATGCATAAGTAACAATCAGTGAAGAAACACAAAAATATGGATATATAAAATCATTTATCACAGGTATGGTATGAATGTCACAGACAGAAAAGAAATATGATAAGAAGAGAATATTTAACAGGCTGTGTAAATGGAAGCATAAATAAAAGATAATGCTATGAGAAATGCTAAACTGAATAAAATACTGTAGAAAGCATATAACATGTCCATCAGACAAAAAAAAGTCACAAATCATAACCAAATAAGAGTACTGATACTAGCTTGGAATGGCGGAGCATTTTCAAGTAAACAAAGACAAAATCATCAGTCTCAAAAGTATGACAAATCATATATCATCCTCATCGTCATATCATCATCATCTCACAGTGCCAGCATGTCCACCATGTCCGGATGGACCAGCTCCAGATGTGCCAGCTCCAGAGGCGTGTGGAGTAGCACCAGAAGTATGATACCAATCGTAAGCATTCTCTGGCTGGAACAGAGAGTGGACCGCCTCATCATTAATGTGATAACCAGATACAAAAGGGTCTCTAGGAAGAGAGCTAGCAGAATGACCCGTCTGAACAAATCTGAGATCGGCAAATGAGTTGGCAATAGCCTGAAACTGAGTCACGTCACGGAACTCATGTTCCTGGAAGTGTCAACAAAGAAAGTCTGCGGATTCGAGGGGTGCTGATGAATACCCTCAAAAGTCCTAGGGTAAGTCTGAGGAGGAACATGTACAGTAGGAGCAAGTGCAAGAGGTGGAGGAGTAGTAGCAATGCTACGACGAGAAAGCTTGAGAAACTTGGGCTCAGGGTCCAGAGCGCAAGTGGATAAGTCTATGTCAAAATGCTGAAAGATGCGTGGGATAAGCATCGCATAAGAGAGGTTGCGGTCTCTTCCACGACATCTACCCATCATCTGGATGATAGTCTTAGGGGCAGAAAAAGGAATCCCCTTAAGAATGTGATATAGTGCATAAAGTTCTAGTACAGTGACATCATCTTTTAAAGTGGATTTTGGAAGAATAGTGGAATAGATGATGCGATGTAACTCATAGTTAAACAAGTTCAAGTTATTGGCCTTGAACTTTCCAGGACGAGCACGTGCGGGCGCACAAAGCTCATTCTTGAAACTAACAAGAGTCGTACCCTCGGGAAAGTCGAAGTCAGTGATATTATCGAACGGAGCACCTTCGTTTGGAATACCAAGGATTTTTTCTAGCAATACATCATCGAACTTGATATCGATCCTGCCAACACGAGTTCTTACGGTAAAAGTGTCTAACACGAAGTTACAATAGAACAGTCTAAGGGCATTAGTAGCTATAGGAAATTGTAGGGGTAGCGAGATGGTGTAACCATAATGCCTCAAAGAAAGAACGGTGATCAGGAAATATAGTCCATTTAATCGGAGCGCCTGTGCATATAATACGCATAGCAAAGTCGGCATACCAAAGCAATGCTTGGTCATGAGTTTTGAAGTAAAACTCATCCGACATACCGTCATCCGATTGGACCGGAGAAAAGAGGGAATCCGTGTTTGGATCAGAAGACGATGCCACTTCACTGACATTGGTCTTCTTCCTCTTGAAAGGATTGAATCCTATGCAT
This sequence comes from Iris pallida, assembly GCA_029216955.1. Lineage (NCBI taxonomy): Eukaryota > Viridiplantae > Streptophyta > Magnoliopsida > Asparagales > Iridaceae > Iris > Iris pallida. The sequence goes on from JANAVB010014074.1 coordinate 35,156, forward strand.
TCTTTCCCAAAACTAAAAAACCCTAAAAATTTAAAAGTGGATGAGAGAAGGAGTTATACTTTCCAAGAATCAAGTATGTTGTAGAGGACACGATTCTCTGCACGAATCTAAATTTTGGATAAAAATCTCCACGTAGATTGGAAGAAAGGGAGTGGAGAAAAGCTAGGGTTTGGGGTTTCTTCGGCTGCTGTGATGAAATGGTTTGGAAGTGATGAAGAGGAGAAGGCCTCGGGTTCTGACTTAAAAACATACAACACCAATAGAACTCTGGCCGAATTCGGACCGAACTCGGATCGAATTCGCCTAGGGTTCTCTTGGATTTAAAAAAATAATAATTTGTGGGCCATATCCTTTTCATCAACTCATTTCAAATATTTAATTCAAAGTTTAGTAATTTTAAACTTTAAATAATATAATTAATATATTTTATAAATTAATTTTTTACTCAGCATCTGTTTCAGATTAGCTGTAGGAGTACTGTCCCAACTAACGGGAGTTCACCGGAGAACAATTAAGTACCGCTTCGCTTCGACGTAGTCGTGGTGACAGACAGACTTTCTAGGCTTGTCTCGAAAATAGTTATTGAGTATTAAATAAATTAATATAAAACAAAATTAATTAATATTATTGACATCTAAAATTCCTAATTTTGACGTAAATAATTGAAACGATCTTCCGCTAAAGGTTTGTGAATATGTCAGCCAATTGATTCTGTGTGTCTATGTATACAAGGTCTATTCTCCATTTTATTGATGATCTCTAAGAAAATAATGTCGAATCTCGATAACTTAGTACGAGAGTGACATACTGGATTCTTAGTCAAATTAATAGAACTAGTGTTATCACAGAAAATGGGTATGTGTGTAATGCAATCCAAAGTCTTCTAAAGTTTGCTTCATCCACAAAATTTGTGTACAACAACGTCCTGCGGCGATATACTCAGCCTCAGTCGTTGATAATGCGATAAAATTTTGCTTTTTGCTAAACCAAGAGACTAGAACTTTTCCTAGGAAATGATATGTGGCTGGTACTTTTTCTATCTACTTTGTATCCGGCAAAATTATCATCAGAATAACCGGTTAGGTCAAATGACGTAGTTTAGGATACCATAAGCCGACAAAATAAGTGCCTTTAAGGTATCAGAAGATACGCTTAACTGCGCACAGATGTGATTCCTTAGGATTGGCTTAAAAATGTGCACATAAGCAAACACTAAACATAATGTCTGGTCGACTAGCAGTTAAGTACAGTAAGCTACCGATCATACCTCGATACTTACGTATGTCGACATGTTTGCCTTGTTCATCAATATCAAGCTTAGTTGAAGTCGCCATTGGAGTGCTAAGTGGTTTGACTGCTTCCAGGTCGAACTTCTTTAATAAATCTTTTGTGTACTTCGCTTGATTATGAATGTCCCATGTTTGTTTGTTTGATTTGCAGTCCGAGAAAGAATTTAGCTCTTCCATCATGCTCATCTCAAACTCATTCTGCATACACTTTGAAATTTTTTGACAAAGAGATTCATCAGTGGATCCAAAAATAATATCATCTACATAGATTTGAATCAAAAGAAGATTATTATTCAAAGATTTTATAAACAGTGTAGTGTCAACATTTCCTTTGAAAAACTGTTGTCAAGTAGAAAAGAGCTTAGACGATCGTACCAAGCACTAGGGGTTTGTTTCAAACCGTATAAGGCTTTCTTCAACTTGAAAAACATAAACAGGATTTTTGAAATCAGTAAAACCTGGAGGTTGAGCTACATAAACTTAATCTTTTATAAAACCATTCAAAAATGCGCTTTTAACATCCATTGAAATAACTTGAAATTATGAAAACATGCAAATGTACATAACATGCGAATGGATTCTAATCTCGCAACTGGGGCATAAGTCTCATCGTAGTCGATACCTTCTTCTTGATTATATCTTGAGCTACGAGTCGAGCCTTATTACGAGTCACTAAACCATTCTCATTCAGTTGTTTCAGAATACCCAAGGGTACCAATGACCGGATGATCAATGGGCTTGGGAACAAGTTCCCAAAACTTGATTCCGTTCACATTGGTTTAATTCCTCTTGCATAGCATCTAACAAAAAATTATACATGCTTCTTCAATATTTTGGGTTCAACCTGTGAAACAAAAGCAACACAAGAAGCTATATCTTATTAGAGAAACGAGTATTACACCATTGGTAATCTCACAAATTACCAAGTCCTTGGGATGATCTACCAAGAATCTCATTTCTTTTGGCATATCCTTAGGATTGCTGGTTCTGGCTTTTTTGCTTGAAGACTCAGCTGGTGCTTGGTGTGAAGGTTCTGTATCTTTATGTGAAGGTTTTGCAGTAGCTGTATTGGTGTAATCATGTCTTCATATCGTCATTGTCTAAATATTGATTTAGTTCATCAAACTTGACATTAATTGATTCTTCGATGATCATGGTTCTCTTGTTAAAGACTTTGTACCCTTTGCTCTTTGTCGCATAACCTAAAAGATACCTTCATCGGCCTTTTCATCAAATTTACTCAGGTTGTCTTTAGTATTAAGAATAAGCATTACAACAAATATCTTGAAATAAGAAACAGTGGGTGTTCTATCAAACCATAACCCATAGGGAGTCTTCTTCGATATAGGTCGAATTAGAACCCTATTGAGAATATAGCATGCTGTATTGACAGCTTCAGCCCATAAGTATCTAGGTAGACTAAACTGGTTCAACATTACTCTAGCCATTTCAGATAGAGTCCTGTTCTTACGTTCCACAACTCCATTTTGTTGTGGAGTCCTAGGGCAGGAAAACTCATGCAATAATCGTGTGTGTCACAGAATTGCTTGAACTCTGCATTCTTAAATTCGTCGCCATGATCACTACGAATGCGAGTAATTATGAAACCTTTTCATTCTGTACTTTCTTGCAAAAGGTGACAAATTCTGACAAAGCATCGTTCTTGCGTGCAAGAAAATATACCCATGTGTATCTAGAGAAATCATCTACAATGACAAATGCATATCTTACTGTGAGACTCGTCTCACAGTATTGGTATTTATATCTTACGTATTTTGTACTGTATTTCGTATTTTTTTGGTTTTCGGAATGTTTTAAAATTTTCCCAAAACTATAGGTTTTCTTCTTGATCGGCATACCGCCAGTATACCGGTGTATACCGACGGCATACCGCCCGGACAATTTTCTACACTATAGATATTTTCGATTTCTGATATTTTCGTGAATTGTTTCGGATATTTTTATGAATATTGTTTAGATATTTTTGTGAATAGTATTTGGATATTTTGGTGAATAGTGTAGATGTACCCTATTCTCCAATAGATAATTGGTTTTATTTGAATGGCCATGATTGACCTAGACTTTCACATGGATTATGATCCAACGGCTAAGATTAATTCTCCCCTTATATATATATACCATTTCACTTTCTCTCTCCTCTCTCTTTTTATTCTCTTCGCTCTCTCTTTATTTCTTCTTCCCTTCTCTTCCCTGGAGCTTGCCAAGAGCTTGGCCTTGAGGTCTAGAGTGTGGTTTCGTACCCCTCTTGGTGGGAGTAGAAGATTAGGCTTGGAGCTTAACCTAGGCAAGTACATCTTTCCAAATCTGAACAAAAATGTTTTTGTTGTTATTTTATTTCCTTGGTAGTAAATACTTAGAATTGCTCTAAACTTATTTTGTAAAATTGTTTTCCTTATGATTCTCGTATATGCATGTTTCCAAAATTTGTTTAGCAAGGTTTTGATTTCTGTTAAAACCCAATGGACTGTAATATCCCGAATTCGTGATACGTATTTAGTGTACGTATACGTGTTTTGGGCCCATAATTTATTTAGTCATGATTAGTTATCTTGGTTTATTTTGCACTGGCTTGGTTTTATTGGCATTGATAGTTTAAATGGTTTTAATGGTTCATTGATTTTTTGGATTAGTGAGGCTTGGGTTATTCCATGATTCATTTGGTTTAAATTGCTAGAGAGAGTTTATTGGCCTTGACTTGGTTCACCTTGGTTTATCTTGGCTTGGTTTATTCCTGGGGTTGGTTTGGTCGGCTAGGCTTGGTTGCCTTGGTTCATCAAGAACCAAGGGGTGAACCCCCCTACCTACCACCACCACTCGTATTTATTACCCTTTCTCCTTCTCTCTCTTCATTAATATCTTCTTCTTCTCCACCATTAACTCCTGCACCTACCAAGAGAGAGAGAGCTAGGCAAGTGCAACTTGCTTCATGGAGGAACTCCAATTTTATTGCTCCATCCTCTTCCTTACAGCATTCTAACTTACTTTAGAACTTGGCATTTTCACTTTCCATGGCTAGATTCTGTAGATCTATATTACTTTATTTTTGGATTTTTGGGTTTTGATCTACTTCATCTTGTTATTTCCAAGTTTGATGGTTTCATGTTGGAGCATTTCGTTCTACCCCATTTTGACCTATGGAAGTTCGGATTGGGCTCTGGATGGATTTTACGTTGCTTGGAAGCCATGGTTGCTTAGCTCTTCTTCGAAAAAACTTGGAAAAGAAGAACAGTCTGGCCGCATGGACTCAGTCGCATAACTCTATGCGGCGAGTTCTACTGGTCGCATGGAATTCCCCAGTCGCATAAGACTTCTTGAGTACTTGACCGCATGAACAATCATGCGGCAAGTCTTTTCCCAGCCATATGAGACTTGACTTGGATCCAGCCGCATAGCCTTGCTCAGACTGAGCCGCATGAGTCCCTGTTATCTTGGCCGCATGGGACTACTCGTTCCCAGCCACATAAGGACTAGTCTCTCCCGGCCGCATATGACACATCTCCCGCTGGCCGCATAAGCACCACATTCCTGAGCCGCATGACCTTGCTTGGACCCAGCCGCATGAGGCTCGTTCTCTGAGCCGCATGAGACCCGTCACCCTGAGCCGCATGAGATGTGCTGTCTCAGCCGCATAAGCCGATTCCCCCTTCAGCCGCATAAGGCTAGGACTCCCTGAACCGCATAGAACCCTGCTCATTCCCTGAGCCGCATGGACTCAGATTCCTGAGCCGCATGGAGTCTTTTCGAGCTTGTCTTATTATTTGTATGCGATTATTAATGTTATATTTATCTTGTAACTTCATATAACTTGAAAATCATGAATTCATTTGATATGTTTGGAATTGATAATTGAGCATGACGTGATAGTGACCCGTAGTGGTGCACTCCTGATATAATAACCTGACATGACCTGATAGTAGCCCGTCGTGGCGCACTCCTGAAGTACACTTGATAAACCTGACATGATTATCTCGAATAGCTGTTGCGACGGCTACCTGACATGACATGACCTGATAATTAACCTGGACACCGTGGGCGATGTGCTTGTACAAATAATCCAGTCCTGTCTTGCATCATGTCTAGAAGGGGACTCCTGAGTACCACGGTCAGGAGTACCTACTGAAATGGACTAAGGTTAATAATTAGAATAATTTACTAGACATGAAGAGATTCCCCAGTTACAGGCGATCCCGTTATCCCGGCCGCAAATGTTTGGACTTGTAGCCTGCCGAGTAGGGCACATTTCCAGTCCACTGTTATGTGGGGCACCCTCTATTGTCACTTTAATGATTAAACTCTATTGTCACTCTAATACATTGTACTCTCTAAATTTCACTATAATGATTGCCTGGATAACCTGGATAGCTGCAGGGCCGTGCTACTTGGAGCATCTCATTGCATCTTGCTAGTAACTAGGATTGATAACCCTAGTTAGTTAATGTAGAAAGCCGTAGGCAATGATTGGCTGTGATTGATTGGATGGAGTCTAGTCCATATAGTATGCTAGTAGTGATTGATTGTAAGATTGTACCAGATGATGAATGATTGTCACTCCAGATTGTTACTATAACGATTGTACTCTATTGTCACTCTAGCATATTGCACTCTTCATTGTCACTTTTATCATTATACTCTCCCTTTCACGTTAATGATTGGCACCTTTAGCAATAAATGATCAGAGACTAAGTTCTGTTCAGGCGAAGGGTTACAATCTCGGTCCTTGTTTGGTTTAAGGTTGTAACCTGGCTTCGGAATAGTACATTCGTCTTCTCATATATTGTCCAGCTATAATTTATTTAGCACGATTCTCCAGTTCTTTTATGCCAATGATGCTTCTCTAATTATTTTCTGATTGGGGCAAGTGCATTGGTAGTGTACAAACCTCAATCTGTGTTACTTATTGTTTTCTTACATGTTGAATGCTAATAATTTGTTGGTTTAGTTCTTAAGTGAAGCCTCCTTTGTGGCACTTGCTCTTTCTGGGGTCTGATCCAGCTGGTTTTGTATGGCCAGATACCAGAGCACCCAAAGGATCTCCATGCTTTTCAGTCCGATGGTGGTCACCAGCGTAACCAGGCATCGAGTGGGTTTTTTTGTTCTTCTACTGTAATATTGTAAATTATTCTTTTGAGACGTTTAGCCGACGAGCAAGTGTTAGCTCGATTGTACTTACTTACTGTCTGCCTACGGGCTGTAACATGATGACAAGCCCCGGAGGTTGATCATATATGACTGAACTCTTGCTAGTCCTCATATTTTAACGACTAGCTTCATGATCATTCCGAATATAATGTATGGGACGCCATTACTATTGTGTATTTGGTGGTCTGATATCTTGTAACTACTATTAGTTGGTTGAGATTGAGACAATAGGCTATTTTATGACCTTAAGAGACTGATGGATTGTAGTGAAACCCTCATATATCTAGACAGCCGTGACCGTATAGCGGTGTGGATTCCATTCCGTTATACGTAGCTGGCTATGTCTGCCCCCGCTCTCTAGTATTCTGGTTCTGGGGCGACAGGACTTAGTAGAAAACCTGGTATCAAGAGTGATACTAGTGTTACTATCATGGATCTGGTCATATATAATATGAGGTCCTCACCTAGTTTGTATACCATGGATTTGAGTTTGGTGGCAATCGAAACCCATTTTGGTGCCCCAAAAACCTATTTTTGGGAGTATTTGAGATATTGATCTATCAAATCTTTGATATTTGAAATCTAATATTCCATGTTGTAGGAAATTCAATTCTATGCAATTTTGACTTTTGAAAATCCGAATTTGATTTAAAACGAAGTTTTATGGCCGAAACAAGTTTGGCAAAAATCTGAAATTTGTTGCTGTTGGAAAAAATGGTATACCGCCGGCATGCCGGTGTATACCGCGGTATGCGATTTTTGCACCAGAAACTTTCTTTCTTTAGGCCGGTATACCGCCGGGCCGCAGTATACCGTCGGTATGCCGTTTTATGCTGTTTTAGTCTGTTTTTGCCGTTTCTGCCCGTTTTTTTTCCGTTTTGATATTTCTTCGATTGTAATGATTTCTTAACATGATAGATGATCTTGCATAGTTAGAGAATGATTGTACACCCTATATACACTTGATACTAGCACATGTTCAATCATTTTCTATGAAATGTACTTAGCTTTAATTATTCTTTCCCACATGCCATGATATGTCTTGATAGATTCTTTCTTACAAGCTATGATAATTATTGCCATGCCTTCTTTGTCTACTAGATAGTGACCGTCGTGGTGCACTCTTGTACATGTCTTTCTTTGCTTACATGATAGTGGCCTGTCATGGCGCACTTGATTCCAGTACATGTCTTGCTCCTTGATAGTGGCTCGCATAGCGCACTCCTGGCTTTGCTATTATATTTTTCTGTTGTGGCTTGTTATGGTGCACATTCTCGTTATGTTCAGTCTCGCATGTCTCATCTAGGATGGATTCTGCGGAATGCCACACCCGGAATCCAACAAGAAATGTTAAGGACTAAACACTAGCTTGATTACTAGATCATTAAGAATTTTCAGTTACCTTTTGCCCTTTGGTCTTGGCATTATATATATCCTTGGGATTTGGAGCTATCTGTCAAGATGAGCACTCTTCCAGCACATCGTCGAGTGAGGCACCTCTTTAGGACACATGTATCTTACTGCAATGTGTCTGCTATACTTCTTTTTTTTTTGGCTTGGACCATTCAGGTAGTAGCAGGCAGGTGCTGGACTTGGAATTCTCAGACTTGATTTGTAGTAATTAGGATTGTGACAACCCAGTTTGCTATGTATAAAGCCTACTCATTGCATTGGCTGACGTGTGGATGGAGTCCAATCTAGTTAGTTTGTCTAGGCAGTGTCCGAATTTGTTTATTTTCAGTACATCTTTGTTTATGCTTTACTTTTGCCGGTAAATGATTAGATACTAAAGTTCTGTTCAGGAGAAGGGTTACAACCCATACACACTCGACTCATATGCCACCCTACGCCTCTCGACGTAGACACCACCAGAGTCTCTGACGCAGATACGGACGCTGCCCCATTGACGATGCGTGCACCACCAGAGTCTTTGGGGACACGATGTGTGTCCGTGTGTCGTGTGTGTGTGTCTGTGGGAGAGGAGGAGGAGGAAGGAGAGGAGTTAGGTTAGGGTTTACCTGAGGAAGAGGAGGAGGAGCTCGGATTGGGGGAGGCGGAGCTCGAGGAGGAGGATCTCGAGGAGGAGGAGCTCGCCGGAGGGGGAGGGAGTCGCCGGGGGGGAGGCGGTCGCCGGGGGGGAGGGGGAACTGACAGAGGGGAAGGTAGTCGCCGGGGGGGGGGGGGGGGGGGGTGGGGGGGGAAATTAAAATTTTCGAGTATTTTCGAGTGAGAGTGAGGTGGAAAGAAGGAAACGGTGTGCCCTAAGTAAAAAAAACTTAGCGACGTTACATGTTGACGTCGCTAAACGTCGCAAAAAATGGCGACATATGCTAATAATATGTCGCCTAACGTCGCAATTCAGCGACGTAGTAAACTCCTGTCGCGGAACGTCGCTAGGCAGCGACGTTTTGCGACATGTTTATAAAGCTGTCACTAAATTACATAACTAGCGACGTCATTTCTTGCCGTCGCTAATTACGTTGCTATTAGATGAGGTTTTTAGTAGTGTAAGCATTTAACATGGTTGGATTCGCAGTTCATTGTTGTAACAGTATATAAAGTTTGTAGAAGTACTTGCCTTTAGCAAAGCAAAGCAGTGATAAAATGCTATAGATGCCTGGTGATTCGTTACTGTAGAAATAAATACATAAACTTAGTTTTTACACTAAGTTAAACACTAAACACTAGTGGTGCAACACGACTTTCTGACTAGACACCTAGCCAAATGGTGACTTTAGCATAGGAGACCAATGTGGGTTGACACAATACTATAACAACTTTCTAGGGCCTTTACACTAGTGCGGGGTGGTAGGTTCAATACGACTATAACTCAAATAACACAAAAAGTTGCAAGTCGTAATTATTCAATAAATAAATCAAACTGTACATTGTGTTCCAACAATTTTTGAGATAGACAAAAAGCTCAGTTTTACAAAAAAAAAATATCAAAATGATCCTTGTTCATTATAGAAATTTATAATATTTTTTTGGAATTTGTAAACCCTCATAGATAATTATTAAAATCAGCAAACATAAATATACTGAAAATGAGTTCTATTTTCCTTTTTAAAAATACCAAAAGCAATTAATAAATGCTAGAAAAATTATAATATATTGTCTAAATAACATAGTATTTAAATACAATTTTTTCTAGATTTTTACAGCACTTAAAATATATATAAAAATTCAAAAATAGCAAGCAACAGTTTCTGGAAATTAATTAATTAATTCTTTACTATTTTTGTCCATGTATTCGAATTGAACCGAAGTCCAGATACTGGACCCAGAGCCATGAATCAAGTCCAATATGACTTGTACAGACTCTGAATATTAGACACAATTGGGCCCAAAAAACCCATGCTAGGTTTGGACATCAATTGGCCATAACAAATAAAATACAGGAATTTAAATAATAATAATATATTTTTAAAGTGG